>JAOYSI010055235.1:11944-24897 GCA_025775065.1 Hiodon alosoides
GATGATCACAATATATTTGATAGTGAATGTTTATATTTCAATGCTCACGCTCCTCGTAACTCCAGCTGCAGAACCTGGGGGTGAACCCGGCCAACATTGGGTTCAGCTACCTGACGATGGAGTCGGACAAGTTCATCTGCATCCGGGAGAAGGTGGGCGACCAGAACCAGGTGGTGATCATCGACCTGAACGACCCCACCAACCCCATCCGCCGGCCCATTTCTGCTGACAGTGCCATAATGAACCCTGCCAGCAAGGTCATCGCCCTGAAAGGTGCGTCTCTCCTCTACCATGTTTGACTGGGAATAGACATTTCTTTTTTCCTCCTGCCTCCTCATGTGGGTGAAAAAATCCAAATGTTCTAATAGGCATCACTCCCCTTTGCTAAGTTACTTTTAAAAATGCATGAAAAAAACGTGTGAAAGCATTTATTTGACCCTGAACCTTGGCCCACAGGTAAGAAACCCTGAGGTTGCTAACAAGATTAAGACAACAAACGGAACCATCATAAAGCCTAGTACATGGAGGTGGTACTCAATGTTAAAATGTTAATAAATTAATATAATTGGAAGCGAGTGAGATTTAGAATCACGTGTTTCCCTATCAAATTAAGTATCAAGTTAATTTGATAGTTAATTTAGCCAGCTATTCTCATATTTGAATTTTCACTCAGGGCAAAACATCAAAACTATGCATGTAATATAAAAAGAAACATGTGTAAGCTAGAATTGGTAGTGTTACCCTGTTGACTGACATTCCTAGTACATTTCCAGCAAGGTGGTTTGAACTTGAGTATGGCCATTCAAAAATGTTTGCATATACTCCCTGAACATCTACTTTCATTGAGCTACAAATTTGTCCCTTGATTCATTATTCAATCTCAAAAATAATCTGGATTCATGATTTGTGCTCTCAGGTAGGCACATATCTGGCTATAAAATATATAATTTCTTTATATGACATGGATATTTATTCCATGATACACACTTTTGTGAGTTACTGAACGAGAATCCAGTCTTGGTCTAAATCGTATGATATTGTTGTAATAGACAGTTTAGCTTCACCCATAGTCTGAAGACCATTTCAACCTTTTAACGTTGATTGGCAATAGCCTCTGCCGTTATCCTTAATTGTTTATTGTCAGGAGTTTGATATAATCCTTCCCTTGGTCCCAGTGCTGAGGCAATGAAAAAGCCAAACGGCAAATGGATTTTCTTCAGGTTACTACAGCAGCAGCAGCAGCGGCAGCAGCAGCAGCCGCCGCAGCACATTTATTTCAGCCTGTTCTAAACTCCCCCGCCCCCCCTTGGCCCCGCATTCGTCCATTTTCAGCTAAATTCTCATGGCCTCACTAGCACCACAATCTGTCCTCTGCGATCGCATGCTCAGTAAGGTACTGTACTGATTATAAACAAGGCACGAACCGTATGATGCTGAATTCTTATCTGTCTGTCAAACTGTTTTTTTTAGAATAAATAAGAATAAACAAAAATATTTTTTTCACGTTGTTCTTCCTTGGGCTGCATGATTAAACCCTCCAGCTGAGATGAGAATGGGCTGTATTCCAATAGAGGAAAGGATGTGGAATCATGACCTGCTCTCCCAATTCTAATTTTTGTGATGGCTTCATAAACCTGTTTATTTAAAGAACTGAACTAATACAATTAGTTTGGCATCCACACGTATTGTGATTGAAGAGCAGTTCTGCCGACGTATGCCTGTGCTTTGTGGTACAGGCTCGATGATGCACGTGTTTAGTGTACCGTGTGATAGGTGTCGGGGGAAATGAGTGAAAATCCCACTGCTGGAGGATGTGCTGAGGAAAGCTCTCCTCTCTTGTGACGGTGTACCTCACGTTATGATGCCGTTTTCCAATCTTTGCCTCCTTCTCCTCCTCCTCTTCCACTGACTCTTGACCTCTCTCGCTGCTCGCTTGTCTTGTAAAGATGGTGAGTTGAACTCTGCCTCGTGGATTTTTAGTTTTTTCTGTTTTACTTTGTTCTTTGTGCTGTACACGGTGGTGTCCTCTCATAAAAGCAGGTTTACTTTTTAGAGCCTTCTGGCCTTAGCTAAGTTTTTTATTTTTTATTTTTTTGCATCATTTATAAATAATTTCTTAATAATTTTAAGTCCAATATGTATTTTTAAAATCATTCCTAAATTGCCCCTGAACATTTTAGAACTCTGGATAGAGGAAAAATAATAAACAAAAAAATGTTTTGAGGCATAAAAATTATTAAAACTTAACACATTTAGACATTTTATGGTATTATAATGATAATAATTATATATGGCACTCGCTATTGCCCTATGTAAGGAACTTCCTAGATTTTACTTGAAACCCTATGATTTTGACCTCGGAACTGACTGTCTCTTTAAAAGTGATTAATGATAGAAAAGCCTAAGTCTGCAATGCTGAAATACGTTCAGCGTGTAAGTATGTCTCTAAATGGAGATTATACTGTATTAGCTTTTGCTTGACCAGAGTTTGCGCCCCAATTCTGCGATGTTACTGTATAAACCCATGCGGGTAAGAAACATGACACAATGTGTCCTTGCAAACTGAACTTGATTGAATCTACAAATTCAAAGTTTCATTCTTGTTCTGAGCTTCCTAGACTTGAAGCCATGCTAATGGACAGGCTTTACCGCACATACTTTTATGAGAATCCTGTGTTTTGTAAGCATGATTTGTTGTTCACTGATGACGACTGTAGTGGGCGTGTGTGTGTGTGTGTGTGTGTGTGTGGTATGCATTATTGGATGTCAGGAAGTTAGTGCAAGAAGGCATCCTCCATCATCTCTGGGTCTCTCCAGCATACGAGAGATTTCATGCGTAAAGACGAATGCATTCCGATTCCTGTACGTGTTGTTGTGTCTGGATATTTAATATGATGCGTGATCGCGAAGACTCCAGGCTTTTAGTGGCAGTTGTTTTACGCTGTCGCAAGCAGACGTGGGCTAGATTTTCAAAGTGTGTCTTCATGATGTGGTTACAAAGTGTCAAATAGTGTCCTGTATTTATAACCATTCTAGCCTGCTCCAAAATGAACTGGTTGAAAAGGAATTGTTCTGGAGTGGAAATAGACAATCACTGGTCTCCACTCTGTTAGAACCAAGCGGGCAAGGCCTGTAAGGAATACATGGGGAATTTTTGAAAACTTGTTGAAAATCAAATTTGTTGAAAATAGTTTGACTCTTATGAAGACAGTCATACTCCGCTATTTAAGTCTTCCTTTAAGTGGTCCTATGATTGATTACATCATCCTGTTATATTAATTATTATTTTGTGTTATTGTACATCTTCCCACGCACCCTGCCCTGAATCGGTATATCCCTGCCACGATCCACTGTGCAAAACCCTGTTCTTCTGAATTTCATACCTAACTCTAGGGTGTAAACATTACCCCTTCAGCTTGGCTAACTGGCTAGCATCTTCACCAAACATTTGTTTTCAGTGAACATTTTCAGACAATACAAAAGTTTGAAAATGTATATATTTTTTTGTATAAATGAGTTTATACAAAATACGTGCCAGCAGTTTATTTTAATTTGTATTCACATTAGTTGTGCTGTAAGAAATATGTGTATTTTGCTCCTGCAATATTGCTCATTCAGGGATACTTCCTGGGACAAAGTACCCGTCTTATTTCCTATTGGGCGATATTGGCCTTTACATTTTCCTTCCTGTCCATAGCTTTTTTTCCCCGGAACCCGCTGTGTTCATATGGAAGGGTATGACTGTCCTTTGTTTTCCTAAAAAGGGCCGTTTCTCCGGGTTGGTTCGGTTCATCACCATACAAACCCGTGAATACCAAAATGATTCGGATCGTTGTAATCGATTTATTTTTAAATCGGGATGGATTCGCTGGTTTTGACAATACTGAAGAGATAAATGGTACTAAAGGCAATATTGGTAGCTTTGGATAATGACATTTATGCTTGTGTGACATGCTTTGACAAATCTATTCCATGGTATTTCCTGGTTGTCCTGCTGAACCTTCCTTCAGACTACAAACATCCCAGGGTGGTTTTATGGTTTTTAGATTTGGATCTCATGGGTCAGCCTTTAAAGGAATCCAGTGAAAAGCCTAGCTCAAGGAGTGACAGGACTGCTGTCTCTTTATTTTATTCTGTTAAATTGGATTCAGAACATGTGGTATATAGGTCTGTCTAGTTTTTCAATTTATTTTATCATCATGTCATCACTTAAGAACTCTTTAGGGATTTAGAAGTTATTCCAGCTGTTGAGGGGTTAACTGGAAAATGTCCATAATAAAAGAATAAATATTGAACCCATGTGACATTGGACATGTGACCATTTGGATATGGATTTGATTTGACTGCTGGCCTGTAAAAGACAAGTACGAGGACCGAGTTTTACAAAAAAAAAAGCAAATAAAATTTAGAAATAAGCTACATTTTCCAGGACATCTCTCTATGGTGGTCAACTGAGAAAGGTGGTAGGTTCGCAGTTTTCTTTGTCTGGAAACGCTGTTTCAACCCCAACTCTGCCAACTGCTCCCCAGCGGCCAAAACCCTGCAGATTTTCAACATCGAAATGAAGAGCAAGATGAAGGCCCATTGCATGACCGAGGAGGTGATGTTCTGGAAATGGATCTCCGTCAACACGGTGGCGCTGGTGACGGAGACCGCCGTCTACCACTGGAGCATGGAGGGCGACTCTCAGCCTCTCAAGGTGTTCGACCGCCACGCCAGCCTGGCCGGCTGCCAGATTATCAACTACAGGACGGACGAGCAGCAGAAGTGGCTCCTCCTGATTGGCATCTCTGCGCAGGTAAGCGATCGCGCACAGGAAATTCTGTATACACCGGGCTGGTGTTTATTTCCCTCTGCAACTGCACTGTGTAAGTATGATGTAAATGATTACATTGTATGTATAGGAGCATAACGCATACGTTAACATGCAAATTATGTCTCATGTTGGAATTCTTCAGTGATTGGTTTGTTTTAGTTCATCATTTACATGTAAAATGTATTTAAGATGCGTTTTGCCTTTTAGTTACAATGATATGTCATGTGGTCCATTAAGGCAATACAGTATTCCTACAAATGTTCCCTAGTACAGAATACTTTCAAAGCACAAATGATATGTAATGTTGCACCAGCAACACTGCAGGATGGTAATTATCTTAATTGCCTGTAGAAAAGGAAAGCTGCTCCACCCAGTTTAGAGTAATGATTTTTACGTCCAAATTATTTTAAGGAATGGCTTAAGCAGGATGCCACCTCCCTCTCTGTTTTCAGCAAAACCGCGTGGTGGGTGCCATGCAGCTGTATTCGGTGGACCGGAAGGTGTCCCAGCCCATCGAGGGCCACGCTGCTGCCTTTGCTGAGTTCAAGGTGGAGGACAACGGCAAGCCCTCCACCCTCTTCTGCTTTGCTGTGAGGAGCCAAGCGGGTGGAAAGGTGCGATTCTGTTTACGATGAACCAGCCGTTCCTCTTGATGGACGTCTCCAGTGTTGTAGTGCTGTTTAAACATCATGGAGAGAGTATTGGCCGGAAAAAGGCCAACTACGACCACGTCGTGAAAAGTATCTTTTTATAACAAGTGATAAAATCCAAAGGACCAGTAATATTGATATATGTAAATTGGACTGCAACACACAAGAAGTAGTTAAAATATTGGTGACCGAGGACAAGATGTTTTGTTTATCAAACAAAAAGTGCCCTCAGATTAAACTAAATGAAAAGGAGCCATTGTAATTTTCCGCAATGAGAGAAAATTAATGCAAAATTAGTACACAGTATGAATATATAGATATGTCATATGTCTAACTCATTTTCAATTACTTTATTAAAGAATGCCACTTAAATATGTATTGATTAAAATTTTAACTTTAATAACATTTTAATTGTAAATTTTAAACAAAACTTTATTTTATATATATATATATAGTATTTCATATCAATACGGAACAATTTTCTGTTTTTGTTACCATGCAAAAATATTACTTATTATTTATGCCAGCATTAACAAATAATAACCTTAGGAAAATGTTCAATTGTGGTTTTATGCTGCAAGAACCAGGGATTTTCTCATCTCTGATCCTCCAAATGATTCCTTTACTCTTTCTACAAATACGAAACAAAAATATTTTGTATATATATATATTTTAACATTTTATAACTCAAGTTTTTTTTTTTAATAACCGGCATAGTAAGTTACTGTATTAAGCAGCAATATATTGAATCGTATCGTTCTCAATTGACCAATATCATCCTTGCATTAGATTTGCATTAGCGGGCTGAAATTCAACCGCAAACCAACCTGTAAGGAAGCCTGAACCCGTAACCCTAACCCTGAACGTGTTCTTCCAGCTGCATATTATAGAAGTGGGTCAGCCACCAGCTGGGAATCAGCCCTTTGCCAAGAAGGCTGTGGATGTCTTCTTCCCCCCAGAGGCTCAGACTGACTTCCCAGTGGCGATGCAGGCAAGTCCTCACAAGTCATTACAGAGCCTAGAGTCAACCTTCCAACAGTTAGAGGATCAACAGCTTGTGTCACCAGAGTTCTTGTAATCGCATTTCACAAGCGCTTGCTTGCTTGGTTTACGTCCGTCGCAGGAACCGTGAAAAGGTGCAAAAGTGTCAGGGCGACGGGACCGCCTGAAATTCATTGAATTAATGTTCCTCTGTTTAGATTGGCACAAAACACGGAGTCATTTACCTGATTACAAAGTATGGCTACATCCACATGTACGACCTGGAGTCTGGAGTATGCATCTACATGAATCGCATCAGTGCTGAGACCATCTTTGTCACTGCCCCACATGAGCCTACCTCTGGTATCATTGGAGTCAACAAGAAGGGCCAGGTATAGTGGGCCCTATCGCTGTTAACTGATGACTAGGGAGCGTCTAGGCCTGTCAAAGGTGTGTGTCTGTCTGTCTGTCTGTCTGTGTGTGTGTGGTAGGAAATGTTTTGCAAGTGTTTATATGTGGCTTTAAATAAAGTTAACAAAAGTTGTTTTGTGTCAGGGAAATAATGTGAAGGATTCCTGCATTCCACGCTCCTAATAGTGGCCTTGATTATATGGTTCCAGGTACTCTCTGTGTGCGTGGAAGAGGAAAATATAGTGAACTACGCCACCAATGTGCTCCAGAACCCTGACCTGGGCCTACGTATGGCTGTCCGTAGCAACCTGGCCGGCGCTGAGGAGCTCTTTGCCCGCAAGTTCAACACTCTGTTTGCCCAGGGCAGTTACACTGAGGCTGCCAAAGTGTCTGCTTCTGCTCCTAAGGTGCAGAGAATTCTACACACTTCTTACTAACAGGCTACACAACCCTTTGTGGTATTTAAATTCTAGGAATTCAGTAGAAGTATAGCCTGAAAATGCTCTCCATGCCTGCGGGGTGTATAAACTCTTTCAGTTATTCACATGCGTTCTTCTCCTTACATAAACTGTGCTCTGAAGCGGTTGAGTGTAAATGTAACTCACTCTGCGTTTTCCCACCCTTCCTTCCCTGAACCTGGGCCTGCAGGGCATCCTGCGCACGGCTGACACCATCCGGAAGTTCCAGAGCGTGCCGGCCCAGCCCGGGCAGGCCTCGCCCCTGTTACAGTACTTCGGGATTCTGCTCGACCAGGGCCAGCTCAACAAGTTTGAGTCCCTGGAGCTCTGCCGCCCCGTCCTGCAGCAGGGTCGAAAGCAGCTGCTGGAGAAGTGGCTGAAGGAGGACAAGGTACTGGCTGGCACTGACTGGGCCTGAAACTCTGCACTTCGAGAGCCCAAATACTGCAGGTGTCCAGAGCTGGTCTCTGAAGGTCCATGTAACCAAGTTCCCCCGAAGGACAAAAGATCTTGTGCAACATTCGCAGAGTAACCATGTGGCTGTCTGTTAATTCTGACGGCAATTGAAAAAGGTTAATATTTCTTAAGGCTGGCGTTTGTTGATTGCCCCGATTTCGAATTCATGAGAAGCAGGTTAGTATGCTTATGTAGACAAATATTGAGTGTCTTTATGTGCGTTGTATTATAATTGTGTTTTTAAGCTTTCACAAGTGAACAAGCAAGCTTTGGAAGGCGTTGTGGCAAACCTCCGGCTCTGTGTTTCAGCTGGAGTGCTCTGAGGAGCTGGGCGACTTGGTGAAGAGCGCAGACCCCACTCTGGCCCTCAGTGTGTACCTCCGAGCCAACGTCCCCAACAAAGTCATCCAGTGCTTTGCTGAGACTGGCCAGTTCCAGAAAATAGTGCTGTATGCCAAAAAGGTAACGACACCCATAGGGAAAGTGGCAGTACAGGCCAGTGTATTTTTGTCCTGTTATGAATTCACATAAAATGCCTACTACTTACAGTGGGCCTATATTATGGGATTAGTAGGGGATTAAGTAACATTAGAATTTGCAGATTGTCGCTAGAACCTTTATTATTGCCTGATGGTACACCCTTTGCCTCATGTTGGCATAGCTTGTGCCAAATCAAGGGACTTCCTCTCCGTTTGGTCTCCCCACTTGCGCTAGGTTGGCTACACTCCAGACTGGGTGTTCCTGCTGAGGAATGTGATGCGGGTTAGTCCGGATCAAGGGCTGCAGTTTGCGCAGATGCTGGTCCAGGATGAGGAGCCCCTGGCCAACATCAACCAGGTACAGGTCACTTCCTGTTTCCCCTCCTGGAGAGCCTCCTGCGCTGTTATTACAGATGGGATGGCCATGCCTGGCATTTTCTGAGCCCTCGTGAATTTAGAACTGGATATTCTCGGGGAAATGGGTGGACTACGTGTTTAAATTTTTCTTTGCTATGGAAATAAATTTAAAAGAAAAACTTTAATACATGAGTATTAGAGCATTTTTCGGGGTAAAAGTGAAGATTGACAAGGCTTTCCCGCTAGAGCAGTGGGATGCGTTGATCCGCTGGTTTGCCGTTTCTCAGATCGTCGACGTGTTCATGGAGAGCAGCTTGATCCAGCAGTGCACCTCCTTCCTCCTGGACGCCCTGAAGAACAACCACCCCGCAGAGGGCCACCTCCAGACCCGCCTGTTGGAGATGAACCTCATCCACGCCCCTCAGGTCAGACCTGCGCCACAACACCCACTGGCTAAGCAAAAATCAGCGCCTATGTCCACACACCACTGGTTCGTTTGGGCCTTGCTATTATTTCAGCCAGGCAAATTTCAGTTTCTCCATCAATTGCTACGGGGCCCACAGGTGGCGGACGCTATTCTGGGGAACCAGATGTTCACCCACTATGACCGGGCCCACATCGCTCAGCTGTGCGAGAAAGCAGGGCTCCTGCAGCGTGCGTTGGAGCACTACACCGACCTGTACGACATAAAGCGCGCCGTGGTACACACACACCTTCTCAACCCTGAGGTGAGAACATACTGTGTGTGTCTCTGTGTGTGTCTCTGTGTGTGTGCATGTGTGTGTGTGTGTGTGTCTGCGTGTCTGTCTGTGTGTGTGTGTGTCTCTGTCTGTGTGTGTGTGTCACCTTTCTGTGAGTTTGCACATCTGGCTCATGTTTGTGCGTGTTCTGTTTCTCCCCCGTTTGAATGTACTCCTAGTGGCTGGTGAATTTCTTCGGCTCACTGTCAGTGGAGGACTCTGTGGAGTGTCTACGGGCCATGCTGTCGGCCAACATCCGTCAGAACCTGCAGCTGTGTGTGCAGGTGGCATCGAAGTACCACGAGCAGCTCGGCACGCAGAACCTGGTGGAGCTCTTTGAGTCCTTTAAGAGCTATGAAGGTGAATAACAGTCGCCAGTGAGGAAGGCAGCCGTGGTCCCCAAGGGATGGAAAAATCCTTCTACTTATTTTTATTATTTTACTCATTTCATTATTTAATCACAAAACATCTGGAAGGCGGGAGACAGATTTTTCTATTCAAAAAGGCCAGATGACATTATTGCAATCTCACTCTAACCAAAGGAAAAGCTCTACACACTCTGTATGTGAACAATTTTACAACACTAGCAAAGGAGAGTTCAATTATGGATTTGAAGTCTTTAGGGAATCTGTTATTTGTTTTGTTTTGTCCCCGATTTATGAAGTTTCCCCCTCTGTTTTTTTAGGGCTGTTCTATTTCCTTGGTTCTATCGTGAATTTCAGCCAAGACCCTGATGTCCATTTCAAATACATTCAGGCTGCTTGTAAAACTGGTCAGATAAAAGAGGTGGAGAGGATCTGCCGGGAAAGCAACTGTTACGATCCAGATCGCGTCAAGAACTTCCTCAAGGTAACAAATCTTCACAGCAGACTGCGGACGCCTATGTTTGTTCCTCGCGTTTTACATAAAGCCACATCGTTTGTGACTCAGCAGATTTTTCTATTTTGACTACTGTCCTGGAAAACCTGATAGCCATTGTTAAGGACCTTGCACTATTCTACAAACGCTTTCAAAACTAGAATGTTAATTATCATGATTTGTTCTGTCATGTTTTACGATGATTAATCTTCCTTTCAGTTTAGCTATTATCGTTAGCTGTGTATTTCCATGTGTCGGATTAACCATGAGTTAGCTGACTGAACAGAATGTAGTGGCGTTCTCCCATCTTCCCCCCTGTGGGAAATGTAGGTCAGTAATGCTCTGCGATCGCATGCCCCTCAACCAGTGGCACGGATCGTGGGAAACGCCAAAGGACGGCCGCTTGAGCGTCCCGATTGGCCCGAACCGCTCACTGCTGTTTCTCAGCGCGCGACTGGCACTCCCGTCAATGCTGCCCGCTGGGTGGAAAGAGTGTCCTGATAACGGACCGCCGTGAAACCACTGAAGCGTTTGTTCATTTAGCGGCTGGTCCTGGTTTGATTGTGTGCTCCTGTCCGTGTGTCCCTATTTTCAGGAGGCCAAGTTAACCGACCAACTGCCTCTGATCATTGTGTGCGACCGGTTCGATTTTGTCCATGACCTTGTGCTCTACTTGTATCGTAACAGCCTACAGAAGTACATTGAAATCTATGTGCAGAAGGTAAGGCATGTATTGCTAAAAGTGTAGTTAATTAAAAATAATAATTTTTCTCTGTACGATTCAAGATAAAATGCAGAAGAACAATTTTACAACACGTGAATATATATGTTGCTTAATTTCGATTATATTCATTGGCCAGGAAATAATGTAAAATTTATAATGCCAAAAGACTGGGTTTGTAAGTGCCTAAATAAATAATGCTAAGATTTGGTTAAGTAGAGATTTTTTGCACGTGTAGTCCTGTAACAAAATTTCTCTGTGTGGTGTTGTATCTAAATGTCACTGTAAGGGAATTTGCCGTTATATACATATAAAAGTATATACCCTGTGAGGTGTGAGCGGCACTAATGCGGACTTGTGCGTTGGCAGGTCAACCCCAGCCGCCTGCCTGTGGTTATTGGAGGACTGCTGGATGTGGACTGCTCAGAGGACGTCATCAAGAACCTGATCATGGTGGTGCGAGGCCAGTTCTCCACGGACGAGCTGGTTGCTGAAGTGGAGAAGAGGAACAGGTGAAAGGAGACGGGGTGGAATGATTTTAATACGAGGACAGTTTAGAGAGTAAAAGCAAAAGTCTGTAAAGAAGAAGGTTTATTAAAATGCTTATTTATAAATGGGCACAGTCGGCGTTGCTCTGATCTTAGACAGAGCGACCCGTATTTATTCAAACCACACAAGGAGAGCCACTCGGTGTTTAACTGTTTAAAGTAAACAAGAATTCACCGTTGATTTAGATATTGTATTAGAGTGAGATTTATCTACAAGGGTTTGGCCCCCTAGAGCGTCTGCGGTTTTGTTCAGTTAAGGCAGATTATGGTGAAAGCGTTCAAGTTTCTGAAAGTATTAAGAGCTTCTTTACACAGGCTTTAGACCAAAGTATTTTTCAGATTGGCACATTAACCAACATGCACAGTAAGTTGCCAGCATTTTTTCCACAGACAAAACCTTTTTGTAACGATTCAGCTTTGAAAAGGACTCTGGCCCTTAATCCGTGATTTCTAGCCGGCAAAATATTTTGAGTTCTTATCCCACGATAGTTGAGAGTTTTTTCGAGAGTAGGAGGGGGTTTGCTAGACCCCGAGCCCTGTTCTTACGCCTGTCCATCCGTCACTGGCAATGCAGAGACAACCAAAGAGGCATATTCTTCCAGTAGGAAAGTATTAGTGGTGATTTACCAGGTGTGGCAGCAACTGCAATTTAAAAGTGCCAGCACCCAAAACGTCTTGCACAATCCCCTCTGCACCTCCTTTATGTTGTCGTAAACGCATTTCATTACAGTCTTGCAGAGGAGGTGCTCTGCTCTGCTCTGCTGGGTGAAACTCTGTCCCTGATTCACGGGTCTGGAGGTGCAGGGAAATTCATCATAAAAGTAATTTATGGAGAAAGTTGTGAGAAAAGTCTGTCTGAGTAGATCCATCTAAGAATGTGTTTCAATCTGGTACTCTCTACTGAAACCCCTTATGATTTGTAGGAGCTTGGACTGAAAAGCCTTAGCTACTCAGCCTTATTAAAAGTCTGCTGGTGTGTGTGTGTGTGTGTGTGTGTGTGTGTGTGTGTGTGTGTGTGTGTGTGTGTGTGTGTGTGTGTGTGTGAATCCCCTCCAAGCAGTCGGTTCTACTGTGAATGCCCTCCAAGCAGTCGGTTCTACTGTGAATGCCCTCCAAGCAGTCGGTTCTACTGTGAATCCCCTTTACGCCTAGCCCTACCTTTCAAAACCTGCTGAGAAGAAGACATGGAAGATATACTGTCAATGAATTTGATAGAAAGTTGGATTGTGGGAGACCCTGTAAATAGGCCCCTGGTCCTCCCTCTCTCTCACCCCTCTCTCTTTTTCTCTGATTGATTTATCTGCTGTCGCTGAGCGGACAGCCCCTCCTGAAGGTTTCTGGGCTAGTGGCTGATAGAGATACGCATTTTAATTTATAATATTGACTGAGAGAAATCTGTCTAAATCAACACACATACACACACGCATGCACAGAGACACACGCACGCACACGCATGCACACGCACACGCACACACACA
>JAOYSI010055246.1:0-24897 GCA_025775065.1 Hiodon alosoides
AGCATAGAATTTTCCAAAATGTCTTGGTAAGCTGAGGCATTAACATTTCCCTTCAGTGGAACTAAGGGGCCTAGGCCGACCCTAGAAAAACAACCCCATAGCATTATCCCTCCTCTACCAAACTTTACAGTTAGCACAGTGCAGTCAGGCAGGAAACGTTCTCCTGGCATTCGCCAAACCCAGACTCGTCCATCAGACTGCCAGATGGAGAAGTGTGATTCATCACTCCACAGAACATTTTCACTGTCCAGTGGCGGCATGCTTTACACCACTCCATCCAACGCTTGGCATTGTACTTGGTGATGTAAGGCTTGCATACAGCTGCTCGACCATGGAAACCCATGCCATGAAGCTCCTGGAGCACAGTTATTGTGCTGGTGTTAATGCCAGAGGAGGTTTGGAACTCTGCAGTTATTGAGTCAGCAGAGCGTTGGCGACTTTTATGCACTATACACCTCAGCAACTCGGCGACCCCGCTCTGTAACTTTACATAGTCTACCACTTTGTGGCTGAGTTACTGTGGTTCCTAAACGCTTCCACTTTGCAATAATACCACTTACAGTTGATCGTTGAATATCTAGGAGGGAAGAAATTTCACAAACTGACTTGTTGCAACGGTGGCATCCTATTACAGTACCATGCTCAAATTCAGCTTTTTAGAACGACCCATTCTTTCACAAATGTTTGTAAAGGCAGACTGCATGGCAAGGTGCTTGATTTTCTACAACTGTGGCAATGGGACTGAATGAAACACCTGAATACAATGGTTAAGCAGTGTGTCCCAATACTTTTGTCCATATAGTGTATTTACTGGCTAGAGCAGCCAATAGCCTGACAGTGTTAGAATAACAAAGGCACCTTGGTACAAACAAATGTACCGATAAGCTAATTTCATAGCAAAGAAAGTTAAAGTATTGTACCACGTATAATAACTTGAAATTTAGTTCAGCCCGGTTGTAATGTTGTGCCTTTATAAAAGAGGCACATAACATGTTTGTATTTTTTTTGTATGCAGACAATTTCAGTTAGGTGGATATAGTTAAACTTGATAAATATGAAGACACGGATTCACTAAAGCATGCCAATTACCTGCAGTAATGACATGTAGAGTTCTAGGTCAAAGCTCCATCTTGTAAAGCACCAGTAAAATAAAAAATCATTATTTCGCATCATTAATCAATTTCATATGCTCATGAGTCATAAAAAAAATTTAAATAAATATGAACGTTGATTACATTGTATAATGATTTTGCTTTCTGATTCATTTACAGATGTTTCAATTAAGGTCCTTGTTGAATGAATAAATACATTACACCTATTCTAATACTCTATAGCAGAGTTTAATATGTGGTCAAATACTCAAATGGTTGAAAAAATTCAATAAATACTTTATAATTCCATGGCTCACTTATTTTAACTCTTTAACTGCACCGCTAGAATTCAATAGCGTGATTATAGCACAATTAAAATGTGTCTATAACTAGGCCATTGTTTGTGCTCCTAATAAGATATTACTTCCCTGACATAAAGAATAAAATTATAAAACATTAAGATTACATTTACAGTAATAAAGGGCATTGACACAAAACACAAACCCAATCAGTTGTACATGTTCATTCCAGTAATGGAAAAATTGCCAAAAAACAAAATAAAATATAGTGTTGAACAATGACAACTTTAAATCCATCATCCATTAAGTGCTTTTGACTGCAGTTCGGCAGTTCTCCCCATTTGCTGAGGTTTATATATATATATATATATAGAACACAGAGGACTGGAATAAGGTCATCTTCTCTGAGTCCTGAGTCTTCTCTGAGTCCAATTTTCAGCTTTACCCAACATGTGGTCGTCTAATGGATAGATGGAGACCTGGAGAGGCCTACAAGCCACAATGTCTCACACCCACTGTGAAATTTGGTGGAGGATCGGTGATGATCTGGGGGTGCATCAGCAAGGCTTGAGCCAGGCAGATTCGTCTTTGTGAAGGATGCACGAAGCAAGCCACTTACAAGGATATCCTGGTAGAAAAACTTGCTTCCTTCTGTTCCCCAACTCTGAGGATTCGTTTTTTTCCAGCATGACAATGCTCCATGCCACACAGCCAGTTCAATCAAGGTGTGGATGGAGGACCACCAGATTAAGACCCTGTCATGGCCAGCCCAATCTCCAGAACTGAACCCCACTGAAAACCTCTGGAATGTGATCAAGAGGAAGATGGATTGTCACAAGCCATCAAACAAAGCCGAGCTGCTTGAATTTTGCACCAAGAGTGGCATAAAGTCACCCAACAGCAATGTGAAAGACTGGTGGAGAACATGCCAAGGCGCATGAAAGCTGTGATTAAAAATCATGGTTATTCCAACAAATATTGATTTCTGAACTCTTACTAAGTTAAAACATTAGTATTGTCTTGTTTAAAAATTATTCGAGGTCTGAAAACACTGCATCTGCATAACCTTTTTGTTATTTTGACCAGTTATCATTTTCAGCATTTTCTTTTACTTGGAATTTGGGAGAAATGCTGTCAGTAGTTTATATAATAAAACAACAATGTTCATTTTAGTCAAACACATACCTATAAATAGTAAAACCAGAGAAACTGATAATTTTGCAGTGGTCTCTTAATTTTTTCCAGAGCTATGTATGAAAGTTAGGAATCATTTTCATTGACAGCCATACTACAACCACCAGCTAAAGAAGTTGTCATGGATATCAGCCCATGACAAACCCATTCCTTCCTTCGTGCTTCTGTGCTCACTTATATTGGAGAGGTGAAGGAGTTGCGTCTAGTCTGACCGGGTGGAGGTGTCCTGGAGATTTGCTCAGACCGAGTTCAAAAAATGCATTAATAGCAATTCCGCGCACATACCTCCACCCTACCACAACCACCGTCTTTGGATAAGCAGCCAATAAAAGGTTTGGATAGGATCCGCAGTTTCAGACACATTTCAGCTTGTGATCATAAGGGTGGTCCAGACACCTGAAAACGTGATATTTCGAAATGCTGACCTTCAATGTATCTTCAAAAAGTTAACTGAATAAATATTTGATTTGAACTGTCATTAAAATAATATCCTTCATTTTTGTTTTATAGTCTGTTGCTCTACCTCCACACGATATTGAGCAAGCACATGGGATACTGGGAAGTGCTTTACAGGGAATTCTGCATTAATATGGTGCTGGGAAAGTTACAATTACGATTACAGCAATAAAATATTTTTTACATGTGGGTGCAAATTAAAGAACACCGTTTAGCTAGATAGAAAACGCGAGGATTTAGATCTCTGTGTAGATTGGTGTAAATGGCAGTGCCTAAATAGTCATCTCAGTTGTGTCAGTGGGACATCTGAACTGGACATATTTCCCAGATCTTTAACACCTCCAATGCCAGTGTCAGTGTCAGTGTCAGTATCAGTTTCAGAGCCAAGGCTTTCATCAGCCAAGGAAAGCTTAGTCTTTTCATGCCTCATTTAAAGTGACATAGCACGGTTCACTTTGCATTGATGCTGCTGGACAATAATGTCTGCAGATTATAATATGGCATGCTCCAGCTCCAAGATGAATACTTATGTGATTGATACATCTTAATTTGCTCAGTAAATAGTCTTGTAATACAAACTTCAATGTCTACTCCTAAAAACGTAGCAAAAATAATTGAGATTCAATATTTGAATTCAAATACAGGACTCTTTCAAAGCATAGGAAATTCAGTTCAGACTAAAATAAAACATTTGTATGGCTATTTAAACTATAATAAAGCACATTCATTCTTAAAATCTTCTGAATTTAAAATGTATTTATTTCCTTTCCTCTAGGCACATTCCAGAACAAGTATTTGTGTGAAATATTTATAGTTTTCTACGTGACACGCAAAATGAGTCTGAAAATGACAATGCTTCTACCCCTCTCTTCCCCTCTCAAAAGTATAAAAAAATGTCTGGGGTTTGATTAATGTGCTCCTTCATTCTTGAAAGGTTTTACTTAGTGGAGGCAGAGCTACAAATGTTTCTTTTCTTTGTTCCTTTCTCCCCTCCCTCCCCCGCCGCCCGGGCGGGGCGGCCCCCCCCCCCAAAAACACTTACCTTTTCTTAAAACAGCTGACCCATGCATTACCTGAAAATACCTTCTTCAAAGCAAAGATAAGGAAATACACTTTTCTGTAACAACTTTCATTCAAATATAAAGTATAATGCCAGAGAGCCTGGGAAAGGGTAACATTGCACATCTTTGATGTGAGAAGCTATAGGAACACCAGTTTCATTCACAAATCACATTCAGATTTTATTTTTGCTGAAGATAATAAATGATTCACTAGATACAGATACAACTAAATGTGCCACACTGGTAAAAATCAGTTTCTTGATGTGTAATAATCCATTAAGTGAAATTAATTCTGGGTGTGAAATAATGCTGAATATAATTCAGGGTGTGGGACAGGAGGGCCAATGAGGAGTACTCTTCTGTAGCAACAGGAGACTTCAATAACACAGCAAATGACACTAAATAAACACATGAATGAGACTTGGAAGCGCTCGTTGTTCTGGAAGGGGATAGTTCAATGGTAAGAAAATAAGCATTGGCTACTGACACTGATCGAGATCGTAAGGCCGTGTCTGCGGTTCATACTGTTCTTTTTTTCACTGTGCTGCTCTCTCTAGCTCACCCCCTTTTTCCATCTGTTTTAAATTTTCTCAGCATGTTTGTCAAATGGCACAGGAATCCCATACCCCACCCCACCCCCCCACCACCACCACCACCCCTGATCTATTGGCAGCATGGTCTGTACAAGACAATGCCACGCTGGCTTTCCCATTTGGACATTAAAAGCGGGGAGGGGGGAATCTGATTCATTCTACTGTGCAGCAGAAGTGCCTTGGTTGTGCCAGGGAGCTAAGCCACATTTCAATATCATGCTGCCAGTTTTATTGGCAACAAAACCCTTTCATAGCCTGTCAGAGTTATAGCCAGAGCAGACCTCAGTCCTTGGCTCCAAATGAACTACTATGCACAGCAAAGGGAAACAAATTTTTTGAGCTACGTAAACGTCATTTGTCCTGGCAAATTAATTATACAGATGGATGGAGAGAGAGGACAAAGGTTTTTCTCTCTCCCCTCTCTCTCTGTAGGGATTCAGATAATTGCTGTATGTTAAATACCAAGACCTAAAGGCTTAATTTCACAACAATCCAAAAAGAAAATTGTTTTGCTAAGTCACTATGTTCCAATGTTCCTATTCAAAGCCCATGTTTGCTGTAAGATCAAAAAATGTATTTGTCTTGTAGTATTCCAAATCCCCCCCCCGACATGATTGTTTTTGAGTTTAGCTTGATAGCACCTTAAGATAAAATGTTTGTCCGCTTTTACTCCACGTTTTTTTTTTTTTTTTTACCAGCATTCAAATTGAGCTGCTTTGGTGGCAAGGTAATAAACTTTCAGTTAGCAAAGTAATTGGAGACAGCATCCAGTAATTGAGGGTGCAGGGGTCCTAGGTTCGATTTTGGTTTGGGTCGCTGCCTGTGTGGGGTTTATTAGTCCTCCCCATATCCCAGTGGGTTTCCTTCCTCTATCCAACGACTGTTTGTTAGGTGGATTAGTGACTGTGAAATTGACCCAGTGCATCTGAGAGCATAGCTGTGTCGTTATCCTGCACTACAATCAACTGCTGTCCCGCCCTGGCTGTACCCTGCCCTGTGTCTGCCAGGTTAGCCACCATGGCCAGCCAACCCAAACTGGATAGACTGTTATGGAAAAATAATTAAATACTACTGCTAAATTCCTATTAACAGAAACAAAAAAACTAAAACATGGAATTTGAAATTAATTCCTGCGGTGCATTTTAATTTAAATACAACGCTACAAATATAGTGGAGATCAAGATCACTTTGATCACTACTGTTTTAACATCAGTTTCTTTTTTTTACAAAAAGCATGTTCAGGTGGGTCAAAGGGTTTGTTTTCTGAAAGAAAAAAAGAAGAAAAAATATCTAAATAATTACGCATAAGCACACTATCATTCTCCAAATAAATGTATTACTTTATTTCTCTGAAAAAATATAATTAATGACCACCAAACTAGACCCATAAAGAATGAGCTTGATTATATCACTTGATGTAGACTTACCCAAGTATCTAATTAAAGATATTATCTGCTTTTGCTTTGTATGGAAATATGAAGAGATAAAATATATGGCAGTAAGTATCACAGTCAAAAGTAACACTAATTGCTCTATTTTCAATCAACTAATCACATTTTCTTTTGTTTGCTGTATCAAACTTTGAAGCTCAGGTTTTGGTTATTACAATCATTTTTGTACAATCATTTTTGTGTCATATCCTTGTAACGGTTTTTAAGCCATATAAATGACAAAGATGCCAGTACTGATCATAATTCCATTTTTGTATGCAGCAAAGTTTTATATATATATTAAATATATATATACGATTGTGCTCACTTAATTGTTTAATATATACATTTCCCAGTTACATTCACAAAAGCTCAATCCGTAATTTGCGTTCTGAAATTTACATGCAATTCAAACAAACAAACAAAAAGCCAGCAGTTGCTAACGTTTTTCTCTTTCAAGTGTTTATTCTGCAGCTTTCTACCTGAAATGACTTGAATTCACCATCCTCTACAGCAGAGGTCCCCAACTTTGTTATTGGAAATCCCTAATCCTGTTAGTTTTATATATTTCCATAAATCACCAGTGTGTGGGGGATTAGAGACAATCATATAGGTGAATTAGAAGAACATATATAACCACTGGTTCGAGGAACAGGATCTCCAGGTCCAGATATTTCTGCTCTACTGCTGATAAAAAACAAAAATAAAAAACCTTTGAATTGCTGAACATTAATAAAAACACAACATACATTTACCTGAGGCATGTATACAATGTCAACTCAGCCTTCAACAAAATGTCTTCATTTGTCTTAATGACAGCCAGTGGTGGTACAACATCACGGAATCCTCTTGAAAAGGTTAGCTACATGATTGACAACCGTCTCCTCCTTTAGTGGGGCTAGCTCTTGGAAAGAGGCAATGAATGGTAAAAAGAAAGTGTGCATGCTCCAGTTGTTCAACACTGTTCCAGCCATGTGGCACTGGTTGTCGTGCCCCCTCCGGCAGAGCTAAGTTCACAAGCATTTACAAATGAGACAGTGGTGTTTGTACAGCTACTAGTGGTACAAATATGTAGCTACGCTCTCACTCGAGAAAAAATTTAATTGCTAGCAAGCTTGCTTAAACAGATGTTAGCATACCATTAATTTCCATTTGCAATGAAGTGGTGAATTCATGTGCGAGCAGATTTTAATTGATGTGCTAAAAAATTCAGTATCACCAACATGTGGATTATCTGCTCACAGAATGTTTTAGTGCTTTGCTGTTGCATGAGAAATTGGAGATAAAATGATTAGAAGCTCACCAGCCTATCCAGCTCTGTCTGATAATTAGTGAGAAAGGTCGGTCATTCCACCACCCGTGGTTTCAGAGGAAGAACACGGCTAACTGCTAAGCATTTCGATGAAGTCTCTGTTTCACATCATTATGTTTTGTTGGAAGAGTATTTCAGAAAAATCTGAATGTAAGTATTTTAAACACCAATCTGAAAGCTAAATTGTAGGCTAAGCTTTCCTGGTTTTAAACACATTTGAGCCCCACCAGAAATGGAAAGCTTTACTCAACACCGATGACAAGCGAAACACATAATACTCCAGAGCTAGCAGTTATCTACAAAGTTACTTCTAACCATAGCAAGTTTGTTAGAGATACATTTTCCATGAACTATAACAGGTAACCTTTCTAAAGCTTTAGGCCACAATTTTGAAATTGTTTGCATTCTGTGTAACAAAAGAATTAACAAGGAAACCGTAGTGAGTGACGCATTGTAAACACTCACAAAATCAAAGTTCCTTTAAACGGATACATAAATCTAAGACAAACTTAAAATGGTTTCATTCCAGGAAATGAAGAACGAAAAAAAAACAACCAGAAACTTTATCCCCATCATGACCCCAGTTTTCTGTCTCAACTACCGCCCTGCCCCCCACTTTATGTTAAGAAAGGGGCCTGCAGTCTTTTGCCAAAATATCCCATTGTCTTATGTTGCTTTTAGTCAGAGATAATGCCACCTTAAAGCCTTATCCCCGTTGAGTAATGGCCACTCCACGCTTAGTCACCCCTGAAAATGGGCCAGCCATTCTTGCAAGCTTTTACTGCGGTCGCAGCTTGTTTAAAAAAAAACAAGCAAGAGCAACATCAGTGCCACCGGTCACCGTTTTCTTCTGCTGGGGCGTTTGTGTGACAGGATGATCTTTACAAGCTGAGAGCACAATGTCTCCAGCAGAGAGAAAAAATAACCCCCACAAATCTGCAGACCATAAAAAAACACTACATCTCTACTGCACTCAAAACACAGTTAAACCAGGATCACTAAACATCATTCGGAAAACATTAGGCATGCATTATTTGTTTTATCTGTTATGGTATTTCCTGGTTATCCTGTAACCAGTGATCCATCTCTTATTCCATACTAGAAACAATCTTTAGTTTTTACTGAGCTGAATGCAGGATCACACTACTGCAAAATAGGTGTAAAAAAGCCATAAAAATCAACCTTTAAAGACTGTCAGACTTTATGTTCCTTCTTCACAGTTTTATAGTAATTATGTAATTCACTAGATGGAGAAATAATAATGTATCAATAACTGGAAACTGTTAAAATCCTGGGGTTTGTTAAAAATTTGTTTCTGGAGTGTATTGGGTTTGACAGAAATTCAAGGGTCCAATCTTTATTGTTCACGCAAATGAAAGCTTTGCGATATTATCCACTTACAATGGGTGGAGCTACAATACAGACCTTACACATAACATCATCAAATAACATGAGATTTATTGAGACCTCAATGAAATCACCTAAAAATGAATATCCTTTTAATATTACTCAATCCCTTAAACTGACCTACGTACTACTCATGCGGGAGGTTTTACCATTCTCTCCGGCAAGTTCTTCAGCTTTTCTTTATTTTCACTTTCGAACTTCTGGTTCAAACCTCAATTGTTTTATAAGCTGAGGTTTTGTATATCGGTGTGGCCATTCGCCAAGTAAACAAGTAAACAAACACATTTACTTATACAACCGTTTGTACATTTTACAATATCCATTTTAAGCGCTTGGCATAAAATGCATATTCTAGCATTTTCTAGCATTAAAGCATAATTCAAATGCTTGTTCATTTCTTTTTTCATCAGGAATAGCTTTACACCAGACTTATTAATAATAGTTTATATAACATTACTATTAAAGACAAAATCTTTAATCATTTGACTAACTGTGGTAAGTATATATATTTTTTTTTACTTTGTTCTCTCTGTCAACAACTGTTCCATAATCTATGATGGATTCTATAGTAAAATATCGGAAATTTAGTTTCCTGTGACTTTTTAAGAAGCTGCCCTAACATGACTTGCTGAGGTG
This sequence comes from Hiodon alosoides, assembly GCA_025775065.1. NCBI lineage: Eukaryota > Metazoa > Chordata > Actinopteri > Hiodontiformes > Hiodontidae > Hiodon > Hiodon alosoides. The sequence continues at coordinate 9,480 of JAOYSI010055246.1, forward strand.
AATTACCAGAGAAATACTTTTTTGTGTTATGATCTCAATTTCTACTCTACGGTACACAGAGCCGGAAGTTCCCTTTCTGAAAGCTTAATTGACCGCGGAATGATTTATAGGATCATAAAAACACACTCCATTTTGAAAGGTGTGACTAAATTGCGATCATTGCTGTTCAAGGTAATACTTAACATATCGTAATGTGTTCAAGGCGGAAAATGACACTCTCCTGTGTCTCAGAGTTCAAATGCCAATCCATTCTCAATCCCTTATTTAAACAGTCTGCTCGATGCACTTGTAAACGCACCTGTCGAATAGCATTATGTAGGTTTAATCCATGTTAAAAAGAAACATGTTTCGATAGGTTTGACTGAAATGCTTCTTCTCATGATTTTTGGTGTGGTACATGTTTTACTTGTTTCTATGCAGCCAGCACTCTGACGCAGATCCCCAGGCCTACGTTTCAGTGCATTGGAAACAGCATATTCCAGAATTGTTCATTTTAGAACTAGATAAGAAAGTCATTGCATCACCGATTTAAACCCCCATCTGATTAATCCCCCGCAATCTCCATACAACATGGTTCTAGACAATGTTAAAGTAAGTGCTTTGTTCCTAGGGCAACTGATTAAAAGGAAGTTTTCCGTTTTATTTGTACTGTAGCTTACCTGGAGTTAATAAAACATATTTAATTTTGTCACTGACAAAACTGTTGTAACATCAACAGGAAAGAAACAGTATCCTGCCACAGAACAATACATTTTCGTCCTCTCTGAAATGTCCATAAATAAGTACATCATCATTAACTTTTTTGTAGGCACCAAATTATATGTGCATTATAACTTCCTCACCTTTCGGGAATTTTCAAACTTTCCACACCATGCGGCCCAAGTAGAAAAGCACACACGGCAGTGTTGAAACTTAAACAGGAAGGTGGAGGGCACCTGACAGCTCCACTCTTTTCCTGAAACAGTTTATTGCTCCAGTGTCATACTCTGTTGACAGGTCTCTAACTTCTATTATAACTTCATCTCTTTTACTTTTTAAAGTTCATCTGAGTCTTTGGGAACTCTTAAACGATCATCCATTACTTCCTGTTTCACTGGGGTGTAAGTATGAGGTGACAAAGCAGGCTATACTTACTTAGTCATCCATCAACACAGGAAAGGCCAAAGAACACACAAATAAAATGAAATAAAACGAGAGCTTCACAAATCAGGCAATGGCTATGTGCCTGAAAATGCCCATCTCCACTGTTAGGGCATTAATTAAGAAATGTTAAACAACGGGAGCTGTGATGAACCTGTCTGGAAAATGACACAAGTTTATTTTGCAAAGTAAAAATAAACTGCTGTACCATGCAAAGTGAGGAAGATGGTTTGAGTGGCAAAAAAATCTCGAAGGATCACAGTAGGAGAATTGCAGTAACAACTTCCTATATGGAAGGGTTGCCAGAAGAAAGCCTCTGCTGTCACCAAACCACAAATATAGGTGCCTGGAGTTTTCTCAATTCATTGGAACTTTGATTGCAACCAGGTTCTATGGTCTGATGAGAATAAAATATAGCTTTTTGGCAACAGACACCAGAGGTGGGTTTAGAGTAAAAAGAGCAATGGTCATGCAGAAAAAGAACATCTGAATTTTCCTTTCGTTCTTTCACTGGAATATATTACACTGTATTTTATTTAGGTTTTTTTTAAATCAATATATTATTTCTAAACAGGGCATATTTCCAACCACTTTCCTGCCATAAGATATAAAAGAGAATAATGTAAAATAACAGTCCTTTTCTTTTACTGTTAATGATCCATCTTACGCAATTGTGATATTTCACCAAAGTGGTTCAGAAAAACTGAATTTCCAGCCATAACCACAGCCCAAATCAGCACTTCAGTCCCACAAAAACAGCTATTAAGTGTGTCCAAGTGGGACTTGGTATGTTTTGTCTTGATCTATTTTCGTGGGATTACCACAGTAAGGAAATTCATGAAAAATGGGGTGCCTTGCCTTGCCTCTGCAGGAAGACACTCCCAAATTAAACTGAACTTTTGCAATGCTCGCCCTGAAGCTTAGCCTGATTTGGGAACCAGAGCAGAGACCTCTGTGTCCAAAGAGAGTAACAGGCAGCAGAAGGAGCCGGAACAAGAGAGGAATGTCAGCAGTTTCTCACTAAAGGGATTAAGCCCTTATCTGTTCCCTCAGGTTTTTCCTCTTTAATTGGCACATTCAAATGTTCAGTCTGTTCTTAGGGCAGTTGGCATGTTGGTTTCCCTCACTCCTTATTTAATACAAGGGCAAAAGGGAAAAAAAAAAATAGGTGATGGGAAGGCAGGTAGGGCACATAGCGATTTTGCTTACTGGCTCAGCTATAAGGTATAAACTCACATGACTTTGGCCTGCTTTCTGTCATTGCCTCCATCAATAGAACAAAAACATGTATTGATAAAGAAATAGACCATATTTTATTTTCCAGCACACTACATATTTTGGGAGATTCAGGCACTCACAGTACGTACGGCTCCTGTTACGTTATAATATTGCAAAAGTAAATAAACATGCCCATTACATTTTTCACTTTTATTTACAAAATGAGACTTTGATACACAAGTCTTTTCAGACACAACACACAGCTATATTATACTTTACAGTACAAGGCAGAATTCCCCCCTATAGTGCCAAGCACAGAGTGGAGACACCAAAAGAAACTGCAAGTAGAAGTAAACAGAATCAGGCATGAGGGGACTTGTAGAAACAGAACGCAGCACAAACATTGACTTGACTGGAAAACCATTAGCAGCCTGTGTTTTCCCACTCCAAGTCCATGCGTGAAATCATCAGGAGCTATGACAATGCATTATGTAAAGGCTAAATAATTCAAGTGTTACTATGTTGTTGGATTTTTTTTGTTTTCGTTTTTTTGCATTTTGTTGGACGGTTAACAAGCAACTCATGGTGTCACGCATGATGTATGAACGAAACCAAAATGTCTTCGGCGACCGCAGGATTTGTCCTGAAATTCAAGGCTGTAACGTCTAAGATAGAAAAAATACCCACATCCCTGACTAGTTGGGCTTGTTTACACAGCAATTAAAAAGCACTATTAAAACAACAGATTTATGAAAACTTATGGCCAAGATGAAAAAAAAAATGGAGCTGAGGGTCAATTTGAGTTTTGCCTGGATGATGGCAAAGTCCTCCCTGCCCCTTAACCCTCCTTGTTTACCGATGTCAATAACAAAAATGAACTTATTTAAAACCAGCCTTTATTAACCCTGTTGTTTTGAGAGCTGTCTAACAAGGTGTGAAATGCACTTTGAAAATTTGTTTGTTTACATTAAATCAATTAGCATGTTGCCAATGTTTTGGTTTGGTGCCAGATGTAAAAAACATAACAGCAACAATAATGATAATAATAGTTATTAATTATATACTTAAAAGTTCTACTGTACAAGAATATTTGATTACATGACCAGAATGAAAAATCACCTGTGGTCTTCCTGTATTCGCACTTACATATTGAGACTGTTGTGATATGCCATTAAATTTATCTACAAATATCAGACAATGTTATTTCTTTTTAGTTAGTCTTAATCTCAAAGGGAAATAAAGTGAAAGATCACATTATACTAAATTTAAGGCAGCAACATTAGCGCAAATTAACAATCATGTGAGGTTAAAATACACTGGTGAGGGAAAGCAAATGGAAAATAGTGGTAAGGATGGAGAGAGCCATATTTCACAGTATACTAATATTTAATTTTCATTTTATTTTTGTAATTATTGTCTTCAAATAACTAAAAAATTGCACCTTCAGCATCATAGCTGTAAACAGAAACAAGTACCCCCATTTTTCACGGACAGATGATTTGGGCTGCTTTTTAAAGTTCTCCTGCCACCACATTCGAGAAATCCAACCAAAAACAAGCATCGTTATGAAGTTGTTACAGGGTTACCTGTTTGCTGTGAATACACAGCTCTAATACAATGTACATAAACAGCAGAAGCAGATTGCTAACATCACTCATCCAGGTGAGGATGCAAAATAACATAAAATTTATTCATAAAATTCATCCACAGGAACAGAGCGCCTTAATTTATTCACTAGTCAGAAAATGAAGCTCACCATTACTTCAGACCGTTTTGCACCAATGTACATAATCAAAAATCAGAATGCTGCCAATAGCTTTCCTAAACTATATATATATATATATTTTTTTTTTTTTTTTTAAACAACTAATGGTAGCAGATGGCATGAATTTATTTTCATTCTGCACAAACAGGACCTCAGCATGACGGCCAATAATCAAGTACAATACCATCTACTGAATAAAACGCACCACTTGGTCCTGGCTTACACACGCTGAACAGACACTTTAAAACCATTTAAAAAATATTTTTTTTAAGATACTGTAAGTATTTTACTGATGAAAAGCTCCGATTTAGCACTAGACAGGGGCAACCCAACCCCCTCCTTCACCTCATGTGATGGAGATGAAATGTGCATTGAATGAACAGCTTTGGGGAACAAAGGGGCCTGTTGCTGGAATGATAGCAACAGCTGCATTGGAACCCTGGCCAGTTCTGTGTGTATCGCAAATGTCTAGACGATGACATGAAACCAATCTGTTTGGGTTCAGCCTTTCTTTTGTCACAACATTTGGTGCAAGCTGATTGCAGAGGCTTTAGGCAGTTCAAGCCCTTCCATATTATACAAACGCATCTGAAAAGTAAATGTTCTATAAGAACTCCTGCATCCCCGGCACAGGAATCAAACTTTTTTTAAAGGCCCAAAGGAAATGATAAAACAAGTGAAATGTATGACAAACAATAACCCATAAAAAAACATCACAAGCACCACAGTTCACCTTATAATAGAATCAGAAAATAATCATTAGAAATATTTAAAACATAATATGAAATGAATAATAATGCATTTACCCATATAAAATTATTTTCAGAAAAAAAGGAATGGGTAGTAGGAAAATAAGTCATCACACAATTTCATCATATCAATGGTAGCCTCATATATACAAAAATGCAATTTCTGTATTCATTCCAATTCATACTAGACGTCCCACTCTTCTCTGCTCAATTCTTTTTCAACATATAAAAACGACTTGCATCAAAAATGCAAGCAAAGCTGATGAATGGATGATCTTTTTTTGATAATTTTTTTATTAAGTAGCCAATACAAAACTACTGTTTACTATTATGACCCAATCGGCAATGTTCATGAACAAAATAGTCAGGCATTTACAGCATAGATTATTTACAAGGGAATGTTGCGAAAATTAGCATGTTTATTTTGACCCCCCCTTTAAAAAAAAGTCCAAGTCTGCTATCATTATAATTATTATTATTTTTCCTCAGAGGTGCAAACTAACATTAGCCACCCTATATTCTCCACTGTACATTCAATACACTGATGAACTGTCAATGAGTATGTCACTTTACGCTCAAATATTGCCTGTAGGCAGTGGATTCAAAATCTAGATGGGCCCACGGTGATCCATTCTTGAGAAAGGTGCATCAACAATCTTAATAAATACCAAGTTATACAGTTTTAAAAATGTTAAAACTGCAAGCTATGCAAGTCTCTCTGGATAATAGCATTGGAAAAGCAACTAAATAATGCAATGATTATGCTAGGGCATGGGATAGTGGAACACTTGTTTTATGTTTTTTTTTATTTTTATGGAACACTTGAAATCATAATAAATCACATTTGAGTAATTGATCTCAAACTTTAAAGGCACTGACATTTCTATAATATATTGATGCCAGAAAAAACCCCCAAAAAAGTTATATGAAGAAACTATTTGTGTACCTTGATATTACTCATATGTGCAGTCAAACAACTGATTGAAAATTGCGTTAATATGGGACTTAATTCACTTCATAGCAAGGTACACAATTAGCATGTAATACTGAAATGAATTTCACAGTATTTTCACTATTTTCAAAAATCTTATGGCCGTCCAGTTGTTTCTGCAACATCTGCTGAGAGGAGGACTGGATTATTCCAAAATGGTGACAGACCAAAGCAGTGGAAAATTTATTTTTAATAGGAGCACTACATCCTAGAACAGTGATAGTAGTGAGCAACTGGCAAGCAAAAGCAAACAGATGTAGATAGGGCTCACATAATTTCTCAATCCGAGAGCAATATGGGGTCTGGTATTTATAACATAACAGGTTTATTTTACACCTAAATCCCTCTGGCATCAACCTCAGCCCACCTTCAAACCAGTAATCCTACTGCTGGACAAAAAAATATAAAAAATAATAATGAAATAGATATGGAGTTATCCTTACAGCAAGAATCTAACAGACCGATCACCCTAGCTTAATATGGACAGTGTGATGCATAACTGAACTTTCACAGCCAGGTTACGTTTTTTTATTTTTCTGTTAGTCATTGCCAGGTGAAATTTTCCCTACTCGATCTTTCCTTGGAAGTTCCCTGCTTGCAGAGAAACCGTCTGGCTTAGTAACCGATTGAGCCACAAATTTCCATCAAGTACAAGTGTGCATTAAAAATCTAACTATACCTTCGCCCATCTGCAAGACTGCTTACTTATATGTAGAGGCAACTGCCATCATAGGGGCCAGGAAAAAAACCTATCCCACCAATCTGAAAAAGAACATATCTGCAGCAGGACGGTTTCCTAATACAAAGCCTGTTCCAGTTAAAATGACAACCCAGCATGCAACTTCTTACCACTGGTGACATTTCTTGTCATTTTGTGCCAATCTTGTGACTTTTTGGTCCAAAGAGGCTTTTATTTACCACTGGGTAAAGGCCATATCCGTACCATCTATTCTAAGGTAACAAAGACAGGGAAACTTGGGAAAAACTAATTAAACTTGGGTGTTGCCCTGGGGGTTGGGTTTTGGGTTTTGTCTCTAAACCCATGAAATTAATTAAAATACTTATTTTTTTTTAAAATTAATTTTAAAAAAATGGACTAACTTTCGAAAAAGGAAAAAAAAATAACTAAAAAATACTGAATGTTCCATGTCACACATTCAGTGGGAATGTATGGTAGATTCAATCATTCAATCGACGGGGAAAAATAAACTAAAATGTCTCCATTTGAGTCAACTATTGGGGCAAAGGACACATATTTAATGACACCACAGTCCCACTGCATCTTTTAGTAGTTAATGGAGGTTCATCTGGTATAAAAAATTAAATACAACTGGGTTTTACATATGGCCTGTAAAGCATGACTGAGCACTTTCATAAAGATCATTTGCAGTATGCTCTTCTGCAGTATTTAGAGCACTGTTTATTCAGGAGGTCTCTGATGATACGCTCCCATTTACTGTACACTGTAGCAAAACATTTCAATTTCTGCATCATGCAAATCCCGTTGAGTGCAGAGGAGGGGAAAGATCCCATCCAGTCCAGTATGATGAGAGATGGTTGTGGGTGAGACACCAGGCCTGTGAGTCCAGAGCCATGCGACCGGCCGGGTGTGTCGTTAAACCTGACCCCATCACCATCTCCCCACTTTATTCCATTTATGATGCTGTACTATTACCCCAACCAAAACCAAACCTGTACAAAAATAACACTATATGCAATAACAACGAAAATATATGATCATACATCCAGTGTAGGACTTTCACAATATATACTAAGAAATCCCTCAAGGTTTTTTTTGTTTGTTTGTTTTTTTTTTTTTTTGGTTTTTTTAAATACTCAATACATACATAGTAACATAAAAAGTAAAAAGAAACCGGTTAAAACATTTTATAAAGGCCTTCTGGCATACGACATAAATGGCAAATGTCATCAGTCCATTTTTCAACCTATTTTTGGGCAGAATCACTTAAGAGCATTTAAAATATCACTGTGATGTGTTGTCAGATGTTAATGCAGCAAGCTCACCGAGCTTGATACCATAATTTGTGTGCTGTTCACTTGAATGAGTTTAGATGGGTGGCATTAAATTGTAGGCTCAGGGCATGGGTTTCAATGAGGAATGGGAATAGTGGAATGGAGTGAAGGGACTGAAAATAAGGGACAGGGAGCAGGAAGAGTATGGCTGGATGCAGGATGGGAGGAGGCCATTTGATTTTGCATGCCTCTACACATACCACTCTTTCTTTGAAATGACAGAGCCGTCAGTTTGGGACACCATGTCATCAGCAATTTCAGGTTCAGGGTCATACTGGAAAGCAAGAGTCCGTTCGTCGAACTCGCGACTTTCGCCTTCGTCCACAGTAAAATATGGCCTCTTCAGGTCCTCGGTGTCGCCGTCAAAATCATGATCGCTCCCCTCGAAGACGCCTGCAATGTGTGGCTTCTTTTCGTCATCAGAGTCCTCAGGGTAGTGCAGGTTCTGCAGAGGTGGGTGAGCCGGCATTGGGCCCGCTTTGCTGTAGCCGTTGCCAAACACATGCTTCTTGGTGCTGTAGTCCCCCTTGAAGGTGCGCTGGCGCCGATGCAGACAGACGAAGGCCAGCACACCGGATACTCCCAGGAGGACGACTGCCCCCACTGCGCACGCAATGATGACGCCCCAATTGTGCTGCTTCTGCGGGATCTCACGTGGGATGTTAGGGAATTCTGGGTAGGAAAAGACAGATGGAAGGGGAAAGTGTGTCAGTGCACTGGTGCAAGGAGGTGGGATGGAGGGTGTTTTTTTTTTTTTTTTTTGGAAGATGAGGTAAGGGAGACTGGGAGGGAGAAGCAAAGGGACACCAAACCCCCTGCCCCTTCAAGCAACTGCTCCACCAAATTTCTGAACTTTCAGTCACCAGAAAGCAAATTAAATAAAAGAAAGAAAGGCTTAAAACAAATGTACAGAAGTTATATTCACTTTTAAGAAGAAAGAGAAAGTACGTGACACTCTGTTCCTTTTTCTATTATCAGACTGATTAAGAGTCAACCAAAAGCAAGGGTTTAGCAACACAAAGCCAGGCACACAGTGGGAAACATAAGAGACGCAGTCATTCATTTTCATAAAGACAGAGCTGTTAAATATAATAGCTGAAAGCCTGAAAATTAGTACAAAAACAATCACTAGACACAGTCTACAGTTCTCATTTACATTTTGATACACTGATTACTAATTTGGAAACACTAACTCAGAAAACAGATCACATACATTTTAGCTATATATGTAAAAGAAACAAACATCAAGACTTATTGGAGAGACAAACTTTGCACATGTGCCTGGTGGACAGCACTATAAAGCACAAACAGATTGCCCCTTTTTTAGGGTTGGCTTCAACAGAACCAGGACAGAATAAAAGCAACACATTCTCAGATAATGCAATTACAATTCATGTGAACAATTTCAAATGTTACAATACACATATCCAATATCATTATAGACTCACCTATCCTGGATACTGCTCGAAACTCAAAACAGCATGCCTCAATAATATTACGGTATATGTTCACACCGAAACAAAATGTGACTGACAAATGGAAAACTCATACGCAGTTAAAAGCATCATCTAAAAATAGCTTCCAATCATGTAAGATAGCTATATCTCACTGACGTGAGCTGCATAAATTGTCTTTCTCTTTCCTGACATTTCAAAGACCTGACATGGTGTAAATGAACGGCACCTCGCCGGGGATTACACGTGATTACACAAAGAACTTGCACTTGAGTTGAATGCATAGACCCAAATAGCATGTGAGTAATGTTTTAATGCTTCCTCTCACATTGAGAGTCGTTACAAAACTGCACTTGCCATTGTAGTACCTGTACCTCATGTAACGAGACGCTCTCAGCGGGAGCACCCCCAGAACAACCCTAAACATGCCCTAAACATGAACCCACATCTGCTATTAATCCAGGCGTACGCATATCTGAAAGATTTTCTTTCAGTCTGAATTCTAATTCCCCAAAGAATGAAAATCAATCTCTTCGGGTTTGAGCAATGATTGAAAAATGTGCCGAAAAAAAAACAAGGCAAACGGATGGCTTTAAATGATCAAAGTGCATCGTCTGCATTCTTTGAACACAGTGCGGAGCTTTTAGCTGCAGAAATAAGATAAATCACCCCTCACATGGGACCCCGAGTAGGACGAGAATAGGAGAACGTGGATTCCCAATTGTCTTCAAAAATGTAGGGCTGCAGCTCTCAAATCTTTAATTATTCATATGTTCAATTAATATTTGACTTTTCCGAATAAAAATTGATATTTACATTTTAAAAACTCAATCTGAAAAATAATGACTTGATAGTGACAATGCAGACTATCAAACCTAGAGCCTGACCAATGCTAGATTTTGTGTCTAATGTTGATATTCATTCTTAAATCTTAAATTAAAAATTGCCCACCTTTTTAAATGGAAATTCTTCAATCAAATTGACTTATAAAACATTTAACTAAGTAACTATGTTTATAACAGATTCACAACACAATATAATCAATAATTATATTCATATATAATAGTAACTAGTAAATCAAAATACAGTGGGTAGAGAACTAGGTTGTGTTTATGTTTAGTCATAAATTATGTTTTGGTATGTGCTAAAATGCTAGCTGGATATTTTTATATGGAATGGTGGATATATAACCAGCTGCTATACAATTGACAAGAGAAAACAGTTTATAAAAAAAATATTTAAAAAAGCAGGTCACACATAAGTTGGTAAGCAGCACTAAAAATTGACAAGCCGTTGAAAACAAAATACAGACAATGGGGAAAGTAGACTAGCTAATGGTTTCTGAGGAGATGAAGGGAATAATGTTGCTGTAAAGAATAAAGCCTAAGCTACTGCACAACAAACCTCATAAATTGGTAAGTTAGGGCTTGAGCGGGACGGCCGTCTTGGCGAAAGAAAACAGCATAGTGGGGAGTAACTCACTTATTCAGCCAGCATAGGAGGAAACCCAGCAGCCATGTTCACTAGACGTTCCTTATTTATTTTTGTGCAATAAGCAAGTCACAACTGCAATGACCTATTCTCCCACACCCCCACCCCCCGCCCCCTGCTCCTCTGGATGTGGCCCTGGTTGTCTGCCTGGCCTACTTTCTCTGCTTTGAGGCCGTTGTGTTGAATTAGACTGGACAACTAGTAAAGCGAGAAGCTTTAGTCTTTTCAAGTCCCCATCGCGATATGACACGATAGGTCACCCCAGCTCTACGTCTCTCCCATGCAACAAGTCAGACCGATTCTATTTAACCTTTAAAAATCCTCACTTGTAAATTATCGCTCCTTTCTGCATATGAGCCTCGGCACAAGGCGGTTTTGAAATCACCTCGACTAATAACACGGGCCAGGCGGCGAGGAATTCACACAATTGCTAACGCAATGTGTGGGGCTTCTGGTTGATGAATAATTCACAGAGCATGCTGCAGGAGGAAACTTGCGATGTGTCACATCGGAAGTATTGAGACTGGATCTTGACAGGTGTAGACAAACGCATTTCGCGTCACTGAGTGCACTCGTTCAGCGCCGAAAATGAAATTCCTCTTGTCAGGGGATGGCTGAATATATTATTGTCCGGGATAGGAAATGCTCCAGAGCCGTTTGTCACCGCAAAAAAAAAAAAAAAAATTGGGCAAGTGCTTCATAATACGGACAGAAAATGAAGAAAGACTATTGGAATTAAAACTACTGAATTTATTAACGCTAATGTTCATTAAAAGTATTTTCTGCAATGACTAACAAACTAAATCCCTGCTGAGTAGTAGTATTATTATAGACAAAAATATTGTGATGTGATTTCAAAGTGAATGTAGATACCATCCATGTGCAACATGAATATTGTGTGAATAGCTAGTTTTCCATGTTCGAATACTTAATGCTAATTAATACTTCCTACAAATCCAATAAATAGGCAGCATTGACATTTTCTCTCACTTATTTTTCCTTTTGTGCGTTTGTTTATTTATAGATATCGTTATGATTGCATCAATGTTTCAGCTATTTAATTTTTAAGCAGTCCACCCCATGCCTGCTTGTTCGTGAGAGTGAAAATGGATGTCGTTTCCTACTGCCTTTGATTACATGAAGGAGTAGTCTCCTTAACAACTAGGACAGAATAATTCTCCAGTTTTTAGCATGACATTTTATAAATATTTTAAAATGTATTTTATACAAGTATAACAAAATTCTAAACTCGGATAGAGAATATACTGCTCCAACCGCCACAGCATACTACTAAAATGTTTTGCCATTATAATTTTGATATATAAAGTTATAATGAGTTTTCAACTGATGAGCAATCAGTAGGATCAGATGATGAATAGGACCACATAAGGAGGAGGCAGTATTGACAGATGTTTAATTGTTCCAAACATAATTTAACAATTATATGCTTTAAACATTTAAACATTATATGCTTCTTTTGTGCTGTTTTCCTAATCTGAAATTATGCCTACTAGACTCTAGGTTATGAGTAGTTTGGAAAAGGACTAGCTTTAGATATATCATACAGAATCCATGGCGCCAACACCAAAACGAAAGCTGTAGAAACTGTATGACTAATTACTGAATTCATAACGAAATGCTATATTGGTAAATTAATTGTAGTTATTAGTACTTATGGTCTCAATTCCCATCTGAATATTGACCTTTGTGAACTGAAATTAATTATCAGATGAGACAATTGAGAAACGGGAACCTAATATGTTGAATGAGCAGAAATACAAGACTTTTTTTTACAAGTAATTTTGCAGTACTCCCATATACAGAACAGTAAGACCATATGGCAGAATAAACCTGAAGTATATTTGTAGTTTGGAGAATGTTATACACGAAGCATGATATATAGATATATATATTTTTTTTTTTAAACACGTATGAAACGATCATTTATGTATATGAAATAAGTCATATGCTAGGAAACCAAACGTTCATCATTTAATATTTCAACACCCCCCAAGGGAAACAAGAATAGGCTTGTTAGATGTCTCAGCTGTCTAAAGAGATATACCGCAATGATTCCCTCGTCAACTGCATTGACAGAACTGGGAAACCTGTACACTTTGATTCCGTTTCGTTTCCCTGCAGACTATAAAGTGATCTCGATACAGTATCTCAGAAGCACTCATTGGGTTCCGCCCACACCCCTCACACTGAACCTGCATGCACATCAATTGTGTCGTTAGGCAAAGATAGGCAGAAGCTAATTGAAACAAGTCTCATCATGATCTTTGAGGAATGATTAGGGCAGGCACTCACAGGCTGACGGCAGGAGAGGCATTTGTATTTTGTTTATTTGACAATTAAGCATTTTCAGTTTCAGGCAAGGGAGAAATAAAGCTGTTTTCTGTCTTGTCATGTTTGCGTTGGATTTTTAAATTTTTTTTTAGCTCTCCTAGAAATATTTTGTGTCTCTGTGAAGGTGTGTTTAAGAACCAAGGTTCTTCAAAGATTCTGTTTGAAATAGAATCAGAGTCAGCACACGTCACTCACACGGATAAAAAACAAAAACAAAAAAAAACCTGATCATCATGTCAGCGCTGAGCAACATGAAGCAGGGAAACTAATTAATGCAAATATTTGGTGAGTTCAAAGCGTATATTTTCGTTTATGACTATCATCGTTAATACTAAAAAAAGCTCTAATACAACAAGCAGAGTCTGTCTGTATGTTGACTGTCTTGACGTGCGTTACTCCGAGGCATTTTCTGAGGAAAAACTAAATCTCTATTGTTCTCTTCTTTTAAGTCAAACTTTGTTCAGGAAATCAAAAAAATGTAACTTAAAAGGAGAGGATAAATGTTTTTACAACAAAAAAATAACTTTTTGTAAATCCTTAGAAAACTGGCCTCTCGATGGTCACCAAGACCAATCGTTTTTAAACCACTACTTCACTTTGGGTACAGCAAAGTACCTGCAGGCTCGTCAGATTCGGAAACTAGGAATAGTTTTGCACACAGAAAGCCGATGGCCGTAGGGATTTAGTTGCATTATGAAGCTCTTAAGAGTATTTGCTCATGCATTGATGTTGTAAGGTGACAACTAGGACCGAGTTACACAAAATATTCCACAAATATGCAGTTGCCACAGTGCCACATTTCTGACTAACAGTACAAATCCCAATGCTATATCAAAGAAGTTAAACTCAGTGACCTAACTGACAACTATCCAAAAGGGTTGACATGAATAAAGGACTCTTTTGACTTGACCCCAAAACCGGATGAAAAACAACATGCCACAATAATGTATAAAGAACCCTATTACTGGCATCGTTCTATTCCATAAAAGAACTGAGATACTTCAAGCCAAAGACTGTGAACTGTTATAGTCATGCAATTTTATCTCTCTAAACCTCAGCAAGAAGGGAACATGTCCTGAATAATGAATGAGAAAGTCATTGTTTGCACCTTAAACTATGTATGCTCTCTACAAAGCAAGTTCTTACTAAGAGGTACAACAATTTCAGACGCTGCACGTCAAACTTAGCTAAACACAGAACAAAGACATCTGGTGGTATGATGTGTGCAGATTTCTGCCGGTCTCTTCTGTCACCAAACAGAATACTTGAAAAATACCCAACAAATGCACACGCACGCACATTCTTTCTATGACCCAGCAGATTTATGTGCATTTCTGACCCTCATGTACTCAATTGCTTTTAAGTGGCTGTCTGTTAACTAATTTACAGAGACTCGCCACCTGGGAAAACATTGCCAACTGTGGAGAGCTGCAGAAGAAGGGCAGTCATTACAACCTTCCGTCCGCTGCCTCACACTTAGTGTGGTTTGGTCATTAGTTCCGCTGTAGCAAGAGAGAGCAGGGCTCATTGTCCCAAAAGATGAAAGTCAACAGTCGGAATGCAAGAACAGAACACAGCAGCTGATTTAATTCCAAGCAGAGGTAGTAAAGACAGAAGAAGTCACGCCAGCAAGGAATACCAAACCCAAAACCAAGCACAGAGAAGGTGCCGTTAAAAACAGAGGAACACAAAACATGATACAGTAGCCATGTCCATTCTTGGTATGACCTAAATAATATTTGCAGAACTGGACATTGTACAATGAGGGAGACAGAATTTCTACAAAAAGATTGCGTAGAGAAAAACGCCATCGCAATGCATTCAAAGAGATATGTAGCATAATTAGATAACCAAGGATGGGAACTGAATCAATTTTGATATAGCATTTTGCCAGGAAAAACAAAAACAAAGAAATGACTAAAGGACTTTGAATAGAATTGGAACAGACAGTTCTTAGAAATGTGAGCTCAGTATGAAATCTATGATTGGCACCATAAACTTTCTCTGAGGTCTTGCAGGCTTTTTAGTCGGTTTTTAAAATGTTTTGTTCTATTTTGGGATAGCATTAGCACTTCTGTGGGGGGGGGGGGGGGAGTGATGCTTGATGCTTGGTTGTACATTTTAAATTAAAAAG
This sequence comes from Hiodon alosoides, assembly GCA_025775065.1. Lineage (NCBI taxonomy): Eukaryota > Metazoa > Chordata > Actinopteri > Hiodontiformes > Hiodontidae > Hiodon > Hiodon alosoides. The sequence continues at coordinate 24,808 of JAOYSI010055246.1, forward strand.
CAATTTGCACCAGAAAAAATCAGTAAATTTGTTTGCAAACCCCTTTTATTTTTATTTAAATGCTAATGAAAAGGAAAAAAAATTAACCAG
>JAOYSI010055257.1:4175-24897 GCA_025775065.1 Hiodon alosoides
CCAGCTGTACGGACACGTGGTTGTGTGGCCCCTCCCCAGCTGTACGGACACGTGGTTGTGTGGCCCCTCCCCAGCTGTACGGACACGTGGTTGCGTGGCCCCTCACCTTGACCACCACCAGCTGTACGGACACATGCTCGGGCAGGCGGATGGCGGCCTGGTAGTGCACGGCCAGCGCCACCAGCAGGAACACGATGGCCACCAGGCTCTTGGCGTGGATGGCTGCACGGGCACAGAGAGAGGGGGGCAGTGAAAGGACTGCCGAGGCAGGGACAGCGACTCTCGGACACCAGAGGAGAGTCAGGACAAAAACGCTGTCGTCACGGTGTGCGCTTGGTAAGTCTGGGGAAATCTTTCAGATTTTTCCTGTCATTTAATTTATAAACCCCTGGAAAAAACATTATGCCAAGCTGGAAGTAAATCTATGTTAAAAATGTAATTACTGATTATTGTATTGTACTGAGAACCATCCACGATTAAAACGGGTGCCCTTAAACCGCCCATAATATTAGTCATAGTCATTCGATGGAAATCGCAGGGACAGATAAGCCCCCCCCCCCCCCCCCACGCAGGAAACCACGTGCAATATCTGTGACCCACAGTCCACGCTCCACTCGATGGACCACCCGTGAGGTCTCAGCAGCTCGTTCACCGCCTCCAGAACCGTCTGCAGCTTCTGTTTCTGCCCGATCTCCGACTGCGTCACCTCCGCCACGTTCAGCTTCCGCCCCGACAGCTTCTCTGGGACGGGGACAGATTGGAGAGTCCGATCGGTTTTGGCTATAACTCCCCTGCGCACTTCAACCGCCTTGGCAGAATGTCGGTGCGGGCTGAAACAAACTCAGTATTGATCAGTTTCATCTGATATAAAAGCAGGTTTTAAATATTCAGCGTCTATACGGGCTACCCAGGCTTTTTATTAAAAATACTCAGACCAATCAAATAACTTATCAAAACATTCAAATTAGGTTTGCAGGAATTAAACAGAACTACATTGTTAACATAATGTTGACGTAACGTAACAAAAGCTGAGAGCTTTTCTTCAGCAATGAAATTTCTCCAGAAATAACCAAGACGAACCCACACTGTGACGAGACGAAAATCCGCGGCAGGGGTTTCTTACCGAATAACTTCTGGAGCACTTGTCCATCGTAGAGGTCTTCTTCCAAGTCTTTCACGATGATTCTCTCCTCCTCCAGCTCAGTGTTGATCCAGTCGATCAGCACCTGGGGGGCAGACACAAGGTAACCTTCACACATGCGCTCACTCTCCCCAGGTCCCAGATGGGACGGGAATACTGGGGGTCGGTCACAGGAGCTTTACCCTCTGCAGTTCTTTAAACCTGGGGTCGTCCCTGGAAGTGGGGTCCAGCATGTTCCTCTCAGCGTTCTCCTCTGAGAAGAGACGGGCAGTGTGAGAGAACAGAAGGCACCTCTCACACTCACACACACACACACACACACACACACACACTCACACTGTCAGTAGGCTGCCGGCTGACACACTTGTTCCACACCCACACCCACATACACTAAGGGATCACATGCACGGGTCCCAATGCTGTGGAGTTCTCCTTTTCATTCTGCGAAAGGGCCCAGTAGAGAGTCACTCTACTGTACCCACCCTTTTTTTTCACTTCCCTTTCTGCACACAGTCAAATATTGCAAAGGTACTTCCAAGTACTATTTACTTATTTTTTTATTTTTTTTAATTACTGGTTGGTAGGGCAGTTATACCAAGACGGTTTTAAGATTATTTCAATGCTGCCCTCTCCTGGCGAGAGAGGACAGACCTGAGCGGTTAAGGGGGGAAACATTACCCAGCAGTGCGTCCTCGGGGAGCAGGTCTGTGCTGGAGGGCTGGAGGGGCGCGTTGATAGCATGCTTCCCTTCTTCCTGGAGGTCACTCACTGCGTAGGGAACAACAGGCGGGCAGTCAGAGTACCCCCCAACCGAGAGGGAAACGGTTCAGGCTGCAGCAGCAATGTCTAACCCAGGACACAGATGCAAAACGACCACGATCCCAGATCTTCAGGCACGACCGCTATGCGACACCGGTCAGTCAGGCACCCGCGAACAGCGTGGACTGCGCCACTCCCAGATACAACGTCCTCGCGTCCATCTGCACGGCACATCCGGAAATGTCCTGAGTGCTTCCTGCCACTGGTGACGGTAGCAGTGTTACCCCTGTGCCCTGTGGCGCTGAATGGCCCTCCCCGAGTATTAACCCCGAGTGCTGGGGCATCAGACAATCCTGAGATCATGGCTCAAACGTCAATTTGAGTCCCGTGCAATTAGGTGTTATCAACAGACTATACACAGACCCTTGAGATGGTACACTTCTGAGGTTGGAGGCCCTTATCTGGGTCTGTTGCATCCACCGTGACAAAGAACTTCCCGTCTGTCAGGGCGCTCCTGGGTCAGGATGGTTGCAAAGATCAGCATTTCCTGGGAAATTGTGGCTCAGCATCTCGTTTCATCATAATTAAGATAATTTCCTCCCCCATCCTCTCTTTGCATCTGGCTCCGGTTCCTCCGATGCCTTTGCACAGAGCGGCGAGAGGAGCCGGAGGAACAACGCTCAGCGATGGCAAAATTCGACTCGTAAAACTGCAGCATGTTTAACAAGCGACGGCTAAAGATTTTGAGGATAAATGCAGAATTTCTCCGCAGCCGTCTTCCAGGCAATCTGTACAATGTTCGGTGACCTATAAGCATGTAGCACACATTATTTAGACAGCAGCACTCCAACTGGGAGAGACAGTATATCATTCTAAACGCAAGCTTCGACAGCCCGAGCTGCAGTACGGCCGGCACGGACATCTCAGCAACCAGAGACATCACAAACAAATGGCAAACATGCAGAGAGAGCCAGAAAACTAACACAACCAAGACAAAATTCACAGACAAATGTGTGTAAATGGTGGCACTAAAACGCCAGAAAAAGCATTTCTTATCCGGAGAATCTCGGAAGCCCAGCGGCTGAAGGCTGACGCGACCTGGTTCTCCCCCCCCAGAACTCTACCTTGTTTCTTCCGCTTGGCGCCACACAGAAGGCTGGTCATGTCCCCGGCTGTTGGGACTTGGGCACCTCTGAGCTCTCAGCAGAGTGAGTGAGAATAGGGAGTGAGGGAGCCCCCAGAGTGAGGCGCAGTGACCGACAGCCTGGTCGTCACGTGGCACTCCTGTGACTGATCTCCTCAGTCCGGTTACGGGGGGGGGCATGGGCAGGGAAAGGAGGGGATGGGAGGGAGAGGAAAGCTTTTTTGCATTAACAGCACGCCAGGGAAGACCCAAGGCCAGAACCAGTTAAGCACAGCCTTGGACAAGGAATCTTGCTTGTCTGATATCCTGCACTGTGTCAGGTAAAAGCAACGCATGCTCTATTATTAGACATTATCTGTATAGATTCTGATGTGCAGTATTGACGGGCTGGGCACTACGATTCCGATGCGCGGTAGCGCCAGAGCGCCACCTGCGTTTAAGTCAGTGAAATGACGACGGCTTCTCTCGGCACGTTTTCTGTCGGTTTACAGGGCACCGGCAGGTTGGCGGTGCAACTGAGAGGGACGTGCCTATCCTCCAACAGACACACACCGACCTGTACAAACTGTGTAGTCTGCAGAGGTTAACAGAGAAGGGCGGCTTGAAGGAGACATACTCTCTGAACCTCCCCTTGGGGGACGGCTGTATTCACGGAGACGAGCTGAGATGCAGCCCAACTAAGACTGGGGAGAAAACCTTTTCAACCAAAATAAAAAATGGCATGTTCCGTCACATCTTATGATTGAAAATTGGCATGTTTATCTTTACACTGGAGACATTGGGAATTCCCACTGAACGAGGAAACAAAATGTACAATTCAGTACCATTAGAGAGCTTTGCTGTTCTTTAAACTCCCCGTCTAAATTTGTTTTCACTGCTCTGGCAGTTCATTTCTCTGTCATTTATGACTTCTAACATATTTATGTTAATTCAATTGTAAGAAATGCCTTCCCTAAAATCAATCTCTTCCAACTTCCCTGCACTACATCACGTGGATATATAGCCTGCTTCAGTACTTACAGTGATAAGGACAGAAATTACTAGCGCACCTAATTTGGAATAAAAGAAAGTAGGTTTCTTGCATTAACTCTCAATCTTATAATAATAACTATTATTTGTAAATACAAAGAAACAAGTCTAACATAAGGGCTTTCAAACTAAATGAATTGTAAATGTTACAACTCATTTTGTTCCGAATGTCTGTTCAGCATATTTGGGAATCTGCTCAAATCCAAGACCAAATAACCCAAAGAAATCAGTGCTGTAGTTTACCTTACCTTTATCTTGACACAGTATAGTATTTTTCTGCTGCACCAAAGAGATTAGTATGGACCTTCTCGGCCATATATTTTGCATGGCACTAACTTCATCATTTTTAAGAGAAAAAAAGTTTTTAGTATCCACAAATATGTTGTGCACAGATAGATTTGGGTTCCGATCAATTCATTCAGTTTCTTTTGCTCAATTTCACAGGAACGCACTACAGTACAAGACGATTGACATCACTTTCAGGTTGATTCCCACACCATGATCTAGAAAGAGTGCCACCTGGTGTCGACGGGAATGAAAGACAGGAATCATTTCTGGTTGTTCATTTCATCAGAGCAAAGAGAAGTAAGTGTACTCGTTGGTTATAAGCCCTCTGAAATAGAAATTAAAATGGTGAAAGAGGAGACAGAGACAGTGGTAGGATAACTTAATGTGCACATCACATATCGTAAAGTGAACACAAAGAAAAGGGGACTGTGGGAAAAAAAAGTCTCCCCTGTTTGCATTGACTGGGGAGAACTACAGGCATCGCAAGAGCATCGCAAGAGCCCCTAACGCAGCAAAGCAAGGAAGTAACAGAAGCGAAGTTTCTCCATCTGACTCCCATCTTCTGTAGGAAGCCTTGTCGCGTGATATCAGTACAGCATGCAGAAGATAGAAACTGGTTGTGATAAGGACTTACACATTCGGGATCACACACTGATAACATTTTATAATTTAGAGTGTATTTTCTAATGTATGCAAATGGAAATTGTGGATTTTAAAAAATAGTTTACAATGAGAGACTGCTGCACATTGACCCCCTCCAGAGAGTACTTTGTAAGGTGACATTCATTAGTGACATTTCAAATGTGACCGCCACATCTTATGTTGGCCAGGTGAAAGGTACCCCTACGGGATGTCCCACACAAAATGCACAAAACAATTAGGGCCCAAAAACACACACAGGGCTACTGACGGAAAGATGTCGGGGCTCTGCAGTTGCCCTTTGGGGTCCTTATAAGGACACTGACTCACAGACAGGCGCCAAATCCTGCAGCTGTTCACACTGTGCCAGGAGGCATTTAAAATAGACAGACAAATACGTGAGGTCTTAACTGTACAACAAAGGGGGCCTCTACCGCTGCCAGCGATCAACCCCAGTCAGACAGACCAAACATTAGATGATGTAATCCTCTTAAAACTTATCTAGATAACCTTGCATTCAAGGAGTAGCGGTTTTTAATTTTGCTGAAATCAGATACAACGCGGCACATTTTGTTACATTTAACATTTAACATAAAAACTAAATTAAAACGTTGATTGTAATAGAAGCCATTTAAAATAATTATACAACGAATTGTTCATCATAATGATCCGCTATATGAATTAGTTTTAAATACACCCTTAATATGTCTATTTTACGGTTAAAAAGTTCCCTTTCGAAAATGTTCGTTGTGTTCAAACAATGGGTCCCAGAGAGGTCCTTTCAACAGCGCTCGAAGCATTTAAATGAGAGAGAATTTAAAAAACACAAACGACTTGATTATGTAAAATCGCACAAATGCGAGGACGAAATGTAAGTAAAAACCAACACATCATAATACAAATGTTTCCGTAACAGCACCATGGACAGTGATTGCGTTCGTAACTTTTCCCCCGCGACTGCCGATGTTGATGTAGCCTAGTAGCAGCAAGTTACCTTCTTTAGATTTTTTCTTTCGAACCAGCGTGCCTCCCAATTTTCCAAGAAACGATTCGTCCTTTTTCATCTTGCCGGACTGCAAAGTAGATGATCTAATCGGTGGTGTAGCCATCTTCGGGCAGATTTTACCTTCTTCGGCCACTTCAATATGTGGTAAACAATTGCTGTCCCGTATAATTTAAGGCAGAAGGCTGTAGGAAACGCCGCGCACTGAAAAGGAATGGGAATAAAAAACAAAAGCGGCAACAAGCAATACGCACGACAGGGGACTCGTGCGGTCTGTTTTAAGACTGCGGGACGGTGCGGTTTGATTTAATAGGCGGAGAATGAATTCTCTCCCCCACAGCGCCCGTCAATGGCCGGATGTCTGTAGGATAAAAGACGAGTGTCCTGAACAAAAAGGTGCGCGTGGAAAAAAGCTGCCTTCCTATTGGTTTGCCGCTTCGTAAAAGTCGGCATCGTGAACTGTAAATATCAAATCCTAACTAAGCAGTACACACCAAAATCACGGACTGTGAATTTAATTACATAAAACAAAAACATTTTAGTTACCTCATTTCAAATATGAGGAACATGTATACAATGACTATTGACGTCATTATAATGTCATTTTCCTTATTTTTTTCTCTTAAGAAACACAATAATCTGAAGCAGGCCAGCCGTTAGGAATTGTGGATAGGGGGACAATATTTTCCAAATTGGGCCCCTCATCGACACCTACTACAGCACCACCACCACCCAACCACCCTTAGCTCTAACACCAACACGGGCAATTTCAAAAAAGCTCTTGGCCATTAGCCTTGTAGTGACACAGATGGAGTCTCTAACAACCATTTCCAAATTCAGTGTTATAGACCCATCCAGGCCATGCTCAGTTCTGCATTTATATACTCAATATGATTATAAAGAACAAAAGGTCAGAATTATTTTATTTTTTAAAATGTTTCTTCAAATTAGACTGTGCCAGTTATATTCCTCCTTTTACCTTAAAACAAAACAAACAGACAAATCGAAATGCCCTTGACTGAGTGTGGAGTGAGATTGGGTATTGCTCGAGGTCAGTGCATTTTGTAAGTAGGCCTTCTGTGACATTACCCACAGCAGGGGTCGGGGTCAATCCTCCTCAATCTAAATTCACAATTTTAAAGAATTTATAGATGAAAAGCCAAGTCAATATTCATGGTCAATGATGAATAAGTGTGGTTGACCAGCATACTTGCCAACCTCCAGACATCACAGCCTAAATCTGGAGACCAAACCTAATGTGTGTCATTTCATGTTTACCTGCATTCTAGTGAATTTACGGAGTAATTTTGTTGTTGGAATGCGGGAGTGTAGGTTTTCCTTCAACATCGAAGGGGACACATTACGGTCGGGGGGTCTACTTTCTTTAACAATTTCTGCCTTTTCTGCATCAATTTATGCTGGAAACTGTATTAATATAAAGGGAAACACAACATTCAGGTGGCAGGTGACAATTCAGAATATAACAGAATATAATGCAGTAAGGCTCTCAGGCATTCTGTATTGCTTTCAGATGTGTATTCTCCTGTAGATCAACTTTTCTTCTCATGTAATATCATCCCTGCTGAGTCGGCACACATGCAGGCATGGTCTTCTGTGTGGATTTCGCGTCTTTGTTTGGGGAAGTAGCCTAACCTCTTTAAATGTGCACGTGGCACCAATTCACCTCGATGATAAATTAATTCATTTCAATTCAGTTATAAACTCCTGGACTTTAATAGCTCCTGTGTTTCAGCAAGTTTTCTGCTCATGCTCAACTTTCCTCACATTGTATAATCTATCCCACATATCTGTGTTCCTCTGACATGTCGAGAAAAAAGTTGTAATTTACGAGAATAACGTCATCATCATTTAACGAGAATTAATAATATTTTTATTAAAGTCTACCTGCCCTATAGTCTGCTGTGCATTACGTTATTTCTCTGCCGATGGGGTAGTTATCCCCTTCACACCATATGACAGACACAGATGAGGCAGGGAGGTGGAAACCGGAACGAACACGTGATCAGGCATAAATATCACCACATATCCACACAGATGTTAACTTCAGCACCTCCGATAAAGCGCCGCTCACAGTCCCAAACAGAGCAGGTCTCAGTTTTTAGATGTTTATATCGCAAAACTCTACCAGTTACGTTACCACTCTGTCACAAACTGTCTGCGACTCACAGCGCGAGAGCGTGTCCACTTAACTACTGTCACGGCGTACGCCGCTGTCGCACCAGCTGGGTGGAGTTGATTCGCGCCGTGGCGACGTTATCAGTTTCACATTTGTTACAAATTACAATTGATGTGTGGCGTGACAGCGTGTGAAAAGTGTCAATTGCGTGAGTCTCACGCTCAATGCCTGAGAGTTGGCAGCTCTGGTGCTAACGTTACTTAAAGGTTAAGCTAGCTAAAACTTTCTTTGCTAGTCTGCCTAGCTCCTAGTCATACATACCTGGTGCTTCTTCACACTTTTTTGGCCAGAAATGGCCATTGCCTCTCTGCCCCTTTCATTTTCTTTTTCTCTCAGTGTTTTGGCTTTTCTTTTTTTGAGCCCATGACTTCTGAGGCATTTCTGACGTACTACTCAGCTGCAGTGTTTGATTAAAGCGACTCGCTTTACATTGGCGGGTCCTGCAGATCTGAATGGCCAAGTGTTTCGACCGTACCATTTTCACAATAACAGCAGGGGGGATCATCAGAGGACAAGTTGAAATATATTTTAATGATATCAATAAATGTATTTATCATGTAAATACATATAAATTGTATTGTCAGTGATATAATTCAGTAAGTAAATGGTTGTACCCATTTAAGGGTCAACCATAGACCTTTGCATGGGCTGCCCCTGGGGCTTGGGCCGGGTCATCTGTACCATTCGACCCCCCTGACGGCGGGCCTGTTCCGAAGATGACTTACCCTTCAAAGCAGCCAGGTTTCCATGAGAAACATTGTTATTTCTGCATTAACCTAATTTGGCAACACATCTCGTTTACCCCACAACAAGTCCATCCCCACAACAAGTCCATCCCCACAACAGCCAACATACCAGAATGTCAAGCCACATAATGCAATAAGGGTTTTTATTTTTATATGCCAAAGTATAAAATGTATTATTATTGAAAGCATTTCCCAGCACCCAAATCTATAATAAAAAGCAGGAAAATTTAAAAATTACAGATTGACAGCCTACCCTGGTCCTTGGGAAACCAAGTGTGTGGGTATACAGACATTTGACTGTGACCAAAAAGGCCAAACGATTTAAGGCTAAATATCTGAGCCGGAAACGTAGACGCACAACTGAGACAAAAACAAGGGTGATTGTTGTCCACTGAAAATAAGAGGGTTTTCTCAGGCAGCGCAAACTTCCTGTGTATTCACAGACGCTGTTAGGGTCCCAGGTGGGTCATTTCTCCCCCTGCTGGTTAAGGAGAGAAACGCGCCACATTATCTCATTGCCTCAGAGCGCCGGGTCAGGTCCTGAGACTCGGACATTCCTCACCTGTCACCTGCAGCAGCGACCACCGTGTCAGCAGCCTGTGCCTCTCCCTCTCCACCACCTCCACGTTCTCCGGCAGAGGGGCTCCCAGGGGCCCTAGTGGGGGTCCCGGGCTCCCGAGCAAAGAGGCGGCCGTGGCCGCCACGGCGCCCTCCTCGCGGCCCATCTCCGAGCCGTCGTCTTGCAGGAGGGCCACGGTCCGTCCCTGGGCCAGCCCCTGCAGCAAGCTGGTCATCTGCGCCCAGGCGGTAAGTCCGATGCCACTACCCTGGCCCAGGGCGGCCAGGATCAGACCGGGGTCGAACCCATACGCCAGGGGTAGGAGAAGGCCCAGCACAGCATGCAGAAACCCTGCCGTGTCACTGGAGCCCTGCAGGAGGAAATTCATGCCCTGTGACACACTGCACAGGACGGACAGAGGAACCAGCTTTTCTAAATGCAGGCATCCAATGCCTTAACCTTGGAAAGCGCGTATACACTTCTCAGTTAACAGTCTCACAAGTGCCCTTAGTGGAATTTAGAGACCATTTGAACGACTTGATGTTGACCTGACAACAGGAACAACAAGGTTGTATTTCAGAGCAGAAGAGATATTAATGCAGGTCTACATACCTTCATACACACAGGAACATGGTAATCAGACATCCTGTCATCTGGTTCTTCACTGCAGAACTGTATCAACATGACCTTACTGAAACGCACCGGAGGAATTGGTACGTGAAAACAGTTTTGATCAACGCAATGCTTTTCAGCTAGCTTTTTAAATGTACTTTTGCCAAATAGTGTCTACACAACATCAAACCCATCAAACCCCAAAAGAAGACCGGCCTCACCCGTCCTCCTGGAGCTCCACAGGCACCTCGCCGTCCCCCAGGACCACCAGCAGCACTCTGTGGCAGGACACGCAAGGTCACGTTCACAGGCCCGCGCAATTCCCTTTTATTTCATCCGTTACCAGGGCAGCGCTACAGACAGACAGGCCGTCGCCATAGGGATCTGGAGTCCTGTCCCCATGGCGAAAAAGCGCATCAGCTGTGCAGCCCCGCTACATTTTCAGTGTTACCACGCCCATGCAAATTACCTGTCGTTGACAGTGGACAGGAAATGGTGCACGGCAAAGCCCAGAGCCGCGGAGAGGTCAGGCACCACGGCCAGTCCGTTACGTACCTGTGGGTGTGTCAAAACCGCGTCATACACTGCCAACAGGACAGTGCACATGTCACTAACACATGGGCAAACTCAATACAGGACCAAACGCAAGTAATCAACTTTTTACTATAAGCTGAAATTAAGACTTCATTTTCTCATCATGGTAGAATCAGACCAATCACAGACAGGCTTCAAGGCGCACCTCTTTCTTCCCAATTTTATCCAATAGAGAATGGATTTTTCTCAGGGACTGTAGAGTCTTCTCATCCGTCAATTCTTTCAGATTAGGATTCCTTTTTTAGAAGTAATGACAGGAACATACCATTTAAAATCGGCACACTGTCTCAGACGTTCCCTATAAAATGTAGAACAGAATCCTATAAGGTCACTTAGTGACAGACCTCAGTCCCTCTGCGGGCGTCAGTGGTGTCTCGGTCACACGCAGGCAGCTCTCCAGGACAGAGTGCTCCAGGTCATCGCGCAGAGCCACGGCCGTCCGGACCGGGGGAGCTGGTCTGGGTGGGGGCTCCGGCCAAACAACCTGGTCCTCTTCTCCCGGGGCGCCCCCCTCCCCCCCGTCCAGCAGAGGGCGCTTGGTGCTGAGCTCGGACACCGGCGCTGTGACTACAGGGAACAGGGTAACCCATGAGAAGTGTTAACACAATGCCGTCTGCTGATTTATTAGCCTGGTCCTTGAACTACCAAGCCAGGCAGCAGCACAGTCAATCAAGAGCAGAGCCTTATTAAAATCCCTAGAGGCTTCTAAAAGGAAAACCAATTCAAATGGAGTTCATTATGAAAACAAACATGAGGCAGTTCATTAAAGCTTCTTACCCGCGTGTTTGAGACAGGCCCAGTACTGCTGATGTACAGCTCTGACACACTGGATAGACTCCAGGGCGCTGAGAGGGGAAGAGTAGGGGACAGGTATCCACAGCCAGCTTCAGTGACAGATTCTACAATTACTCAAACAACTCATCAATCAATTTCAACTCTCCTCCGTTTTATTTATTTATTTCTACAGCTGTAGGGTTCTCTTAAACAAAAGCACAACGTTTCATTTTTATTTCAAGATGAAGGTCAAGTGATGTGATGTGATTCGCCCCTGGATCAACATTACTTTCAGCATAATCCACAATTATCAGTTTAACCCGGTTATTAAACATTACTTTGAATTGTTGCTTGGTTTTCAAAAGTAAGGGAAAAAAATCTGTCAATCAGATGTCATTTTGTCGATGTATGTTTTGCCATCACCGACCTCTCACATGGGCCCCTCAGCCCTGACAGCCGGGAGGCGGGGTCTCCCAGCAGGGTATGAACGGTCTGGCATACCGACTGGCCGAGAGAAGTCAGGTTGTATCCACCCTTAAGGAAACAATTTGGGTTGCGGAAATGATTGGGGAGGGCATAACACAAGCCCGACCGTCACTGAAGGTGTTCCTTTCTCTGTTCAACATTTCACTGGACGGAAACGAGGAGGGAAAGCTCACTTCCAAGACCGCACAGAGTCTTCCTCCAGCCAGGGGCATCAACAGATGAGTGAGGTGGCCAAAGATCTCCGGGGTAGCACGCATGTGACCCTTGGGGCGAGTGGACAGTTTTGGAGTGCGTTAGACAGTGATCTGGGCAGACCATAAGGCTACCTTGTGGATGCTGGAAAATGCACAATAGCTTGCTTGCTCCGCCCCCCGGCTAATTTATGCGCCAGTCCTACCTCTGGGTCTCCGATGGCAGAGTCAAACCCCGCAGACACAAGGACCAGCTCAGGGTTGAACTGAAAGCAGAGGTCGAACGCAATCGGAAATCTTAAAGGACGCCAGCGTTGGAACGTGGACCAGCCCGAGCTCCGCAGGAGGGGGCAGTAGGGGCAAATCGGCTTCAGCACGCGGGACGAGGAGGTCACCAACAAAAAGTGATTCGAGCGAACCCACCTCATAGGCCACGGGGAGCAGCACATGGAAGAAGACGGAGAGGTAGTCGCTGTTGTCCATTCCCACCTGCAACAAGGTCGAGAGTTCAACCTATGGCCGCATCACTACGCCGTATCGCTACGCTGCCGTGATTAATGCCAGCCATCAAAAGAACCTCCGCAGACAAAAGAAAGGGGGTCGTGCCTTGTTCCAGGGAAGGTTGATGTTGAAGCCGGCTCCTTTCCCCTTGCCCACACGGTCAAAATCGGACTCTCTAAGATTGGGCCAGTAGCTCTGATGCTCATAGCGGTGCCAAGAGAAGTAAAGGACTCTGAAAATCGGACATAGGGGTCACAGGTCACATACAGCAGTTTAAACAGGAGTTCCAGAAGACAGAACAAAGGCACTCACTCGCGGTCTTCCTCAAAACAGTACTGCAGCCCTTGTCCGTGATGCACATCCCAGTCCACTATAAGCACCCTGGGAAAAGAGGAGATCCTTTATAGGACTTTCGCTTAATAAAACGCCACCTGGGCTCCAGCCAGAATTGAACGCTGGGATTTTCGGTAGGGGAGAAGGATCTCAAACACCTGCTGACGTTGAAGCGTTTCTTGGCGTAGAGAGCTGCGATGGCCACGTTGTTGAACACGCAGAAGCCGTTGGCAGCACTTCGCTGGCTGTGGTGTCCTGGGGGCCTGCGGGAAACCGAGAGAGAAGGGAAAGTCTCATTCATTTTTGCAAACGCTCTTGTCCGAAGCAACTAACAGGAAGTGGATTTAATCAAGGAGGAACCACAAGTAAACTGACAGGTTCCAGAGGAACAGAGTTGTAGCGGAGAGCAAGAGTCTACAATACAGGAAGACTGAAGCACGCAACAAAGAAAACAGAAATGTGTGTTTGTTCTTGTACAATGCGGCAGAGTGGACCTCCTCTTAAGGGGCCAGGCCTCCAGCAGGGAAAATGTTGATTACATTTTACAAGCTTCATTTAGTCTTGTAAACAAACAACAGGGATATGTAGACTATATGAAGGCAAAAGGCTTCCTTTGTAGTTAACAGGAGGCGTCTTGGTGGCTCTCCTAGGCTGTTAATTGCGTACATTTGCATAGATGACGGCCACTTGTCACATAATGCAAGTGGGCGTTGGTCAGTGAAAAAGGAGGCGTCACTGAATAATTTGGCCAGCAGTTTGTGAGGAGGCTGGTATAAATATTGCACTAAAGAATGTTTTGTTCATCAGTGCTTTCATTAAAACACTTTTAAATTTTTAAACTTGATGTGTGCACTTACATTCCATGTCACCTGCATATTATTGTAAATCAATTCACCTCAATGTTCACAAGAAAGCCGACATGTTCTTGTTCAGCCATCTACAGGGAGGAATGCTTCGTCACACACTGCGAGCGGTTAACGCTACGGCGCAGGACTCACCTAACCAGAGCCATGCCGTTTCGCACCTGCCCAGTCATCACGCCGTCCACCAGCTGCAGGGTGGCCCCGATCGCTAGTTTGGCGCAGTGGTAGATGTTCTGTGGTAAAACAGCAGGCACAGGACGGGTCTCGCACCGCACCCAAGCCGGATTTGACCACTCTACCGGCACTCTGGCTTCTCCCCGGGCCTTACCGGATGGAAGTAGACGTCGCCGTACTGCTGAGTGAAAGTCATCAGCTCCTCCAGGCTCATGTGAGGGGTCTTCTTCACAGCTTCCAGGTACTCTTCACTGCAAGATGGGTAGCAGTGGATAAGCAGACCAAAGGGTTACCTAAGGGCGCCGACTGGCCCAACACACTGTCTGCGACTGTGAGCCACACAGGAGGCGTCTTGGTGGCTCTCCTTGGCTGTTTACGGGTTGAATTTGCATTGAGAAGGTGGCCGCTTGCACAATGCACGCGGGTAATCTGGTGCACACTCACTTGTCTGTCGCTGTCAAATTTAAAGTGTGCATTAACCAGACCTGTGTGCCAGCAGGATCTCCTCCTCAGTGGCCTGACGGACCGGAAGGGGGACACAACGCTGACACAGGCCTGCATCCTGCAGCGCTGCGTAACTCACAGTAAGACGCTCCGGGACCTCGATCTTACACGCAGGACTGTGGAATACAAAGCAAAGCAGAAACGTGTCTATCGCAGAAACCAAACCTCTTCGAATACTTGCCCGTAAAACTGGGAACGCTAGGTGCGGAAAACTACTTACAAAACCCAGAGAAGTTTGTAGCGGGTCATTTCCTCATCATAGATCAAGGCAGTTCCTGACGCCATCACTTACAATAAATTTGACACGGAAACAAAAACAGGCTTTATACGTTTTGATCCCTCTAGATCAAACAGCAATACATTTCAGATGTATAATCAGCCTGCTACTTACTGTTGTAAATATAACAGTATAACAAGGTATAGGTTTATGCCATGATTCATTCCCATTGTAAATGTAATGGCTAAGCGATTGGTTGAAGGGGTAGGAGTAATCCAGGGAATACTAGCCATTTATTATATTAGCAAGATTAACATGACAATCTCGAATAAACATAAATAGGAATGTATATCATTATAATTACCAAAAAATGTATATACCTGGTGCCGTTGTGGTACTAAAATAAGTTATTATATATGCACAAAAAATATATGCATTTATGTTAAAATTATTGATTGTCTCCACGAATTATAGTTCCCCATACAACGCGCTTCTCAGGGCGCAGACATTTTACATAGTCGTGTGATCAAAACGTGTCTACTGATTGGCTGTTTTGAGGGGACCAATTTAGCGAATCAGAATTGTATTTTTTTTTTTTAACGCGTACACGTAGAAAGTGCAGTAATGTGCTATGATATATTATTATCAAAAGGCTTATAATTTAGAACAAATGATGGAATGAATGGAAAAAATATGCATCTTCAATGTTGTTATTAAATCTTTGTTCCCTTCCACATTTCCACGTCTCTTGGCTTCCTTGTTATTGCAGTTTGAGCGTTGTTATGACAACCTTTGCACATTTCTGTTTCTTTGAGCACTGTTGAAGAGCGGTCCATTGTCAAATAGTGAAAATATTTTTGACAGTAATGGAGCCCTTGCCTGCGTCATATTATGGAAAAATTGACAAGAAGAACCCTGTCATTGCATCTTTTAAGAGTGAAACGAAAGAGTTCATGGTGTATATGAAGCGGGTGACTAATTCGCCAAACTTCGATCATCAATCTTATGGAAGAGGGTAAAGTCAAGGGTGTTATTTTAAAATATCTGTAAATTATGTAGCTGGCAGTATACTTTTAGATTTGACAATATATATTACTTTTTTTATTCGATAGATGCATTTTATTAAATATTTAATCATCTTAATCTGTTTAACAGTTCGAAGAAGTTGTTTGAAATTTGGAGCAAGTACAAACCCCGACTGCCCGATTATTACTATGAGGAGCACGTGTTGCAAATCGCAGATTTCCTCTCTGGCATTAAGGTGGGTATTTGGTAGTTAGTTAATGTGGTGTTCATTCTCTGTTTCTGCCATAGCGAACCATAAAACATCTGAGCCTACATACACAAAGACAGACCGACAGACATGCCACATGCTCGGCATTTCAGAAATATCTGTTAAAAAGCGGTCTTGGTGGCATTCCTCTCCCCAGCTGTACAAACTGGCTCTCTGGCAGGGCTATGACCGATTCCTGAGCCAGCACAGCCCCATAAGCACGGAGGACATCAAGGGTGCCGACCACTTCAAGAACACCTTCTTTCCTGAGGGCTTTGAGACTGACCGTGCGAAGCTCGTGGTGAGAAGCACACACCTGTTTAAAGGCATTTGTACCTACAGAGTGGGCGTCAGGATGTGCCCGATGGGTTCTGTGCCTGTCATTTTGTTCTTTTAGAGCTTCTTTGCCTCTGTGTTTGTGACGGGTTCTGTGCCAGTCTGCATGTGTGTGATGGGTTCTGTGCCTGTCAGTGTTTGTGGGATGGGTTCTGTGCCAGTCTGCATATTTTTGAAGGTTTCTCTGCCTGTCGTTGTTTGTGGGATGGGTTCTGTGCCAGTCTGTGTGTGTGTGATGGGTTCTGTGCCTGTCGTTGTTTGTGGGATGGGTTCGGTGCCAGTCTGCGTGTGTGTGATGGGTTCTGTGCCTGGCGTTGTTTGTGGGATGGGTTCTGTGCCAGTCTGCGTGTGTGTGATGGGTTCTGTGCCTGTCAGTTTTGGGCTCTGCAGGGCCGCTGCCTGTCGTTGTTTGTGGGATGGGTTCTGTGCCAGTCTGCGTGTGTGTGATGGGTTCTGTGCCTGTCAGTTCCGGGCTCTGCAGGGCCGCTGCTTGTCGTTGTTTGTGTGATGGGTTCTGTGCCTGTCAGTTCCGGGCTCTGCAGGGCCACTGCCTGTCGTTGTTTGTGTGATGGGTTCTGTGCCAGTCTGCGTGTGTGTGATGGGTTCTGTGCCAGTCTGCGTTTGTGTGACGGGTTCTGTGCCAGTCTGCGTGTGTGTGATGGGTTCTGTGCCAGTCTGCGTGTGTGTGACGGGTTCTGTGCCAGTCTGCGTGTGTCTGATGGGTTCTGTGCCTGTCAGTTCCGGGCTCTGCAGGGCCGCTGCCTGTCGTTGTTTGTGTGATGGGTTCTGTGTCTGTCAGTTCCGGGCTCTGCAGGGCCGCTGCCTGTCGTTGTTTGTGTGATGGGTTCTGTGCCAGTCTGCCTGTGTGTCATGGGTTCTGTGCCATTCTGCGTGTGTGTGACGGGTTCTGTGCCAGTCTGCATGTGTTTGATGGGTTCTGTGCCAGTCTGCGTGTGTGTGATGGGTTCTGTGCCTGTCAGTTCCAGGCTCTGCAGGGCCGCTGCCTGTCGTTGTTTGTGTGACGGGTTCTGTGCCTGTCAGTTCCGGGCTCTGCAGGGCCGCTGCCTGTCGTTGTTTGTGTGACGGGTTCTGTGCCTGTCAGTTCCGGGCTCTGCAGGGCCGCTGCCTGTCGTTGTTTGTGTGATGGGTTCTGTGCCTGTCAGTTCCGGGCTCTGCAGGGCCGCTGCCTGTGCACCTTCCAGCTGGAGAGAGAGCGGGAGGACCAGTCCAGCCAGGAGAGGGTCCAGAGACTGCTGCACGTCCTGGGATTCGTGCGGATCATGATGCAGGCCGTGCTGCCTCACGAGAGTCTCTGCTGGGTGCTCTACAATGGTATTTTACTGCAGTCACTTACTGCAATGGACTCTTACATTACATCTTACATTCACAGAAAGTTCTATAAGGCTGGAGTTCATATGGCTGGAAGAAAATAATCTTTATCTTTTCTGTATAGGCTCATTGTACATATACAACATCTGCAGATACCTGATGACCATGAATTGCTCAGCCCAGGTAAAAAAATAAATAAAAAAGTGAAGTTATCTTTTACACTGACTGTATTAAGCCACTTGATCTTACTGCTGTGTTTTGTCTCCTTGCTTCTCTTTCAACGTTATATCACACATCCGGCTTAAACCTGATATGGATGTGTGCCTGTCCTTACTGCTGCCCGTCCCCAGGTACTGGAGTACCTCCTGTGGGCCTCTGTGTGCCTGGAGACCTGCGTCCCCCTGCTGAACGTGAGGTTCCTATCCTGGAGGTCCACGCTGTACTGCGCGGTGTGCCAGTGCTATTACGACTGCCAGGCGGGCATGCAGGCGGAGGTGAAGCAGGGGGGTCGACCTGCGGGGGGTGGGGGTCACGCTTGAGGGGGGCAAGCGGAAAAGTGGACAGTCAGAAATAAAACTGCCATCTGACGTTGGTTATGCGGCTTCATGGTCTTACCGTTTAAATGCCGCCCTTAAATGCATTACAGCGTGGAGGTGAGGCAGCAGACATGTCTTTTCGACACTCCTCGTAGCTCCCCTTGTCATTTATCGCTGCCTCTGTTCTGCAGGTATTTGCCCGGCGAGCCCTGGGTAAAGTGAATGAACTGGCCAAACTGCAGGACATGAGTTGTCCGTCAGCATCCACTGAAACACGGAGAGCCTTCAAGGAGGCCGGAGTCAAGGTGAGGTATCTGTCAAAAATGAAAAACAACTTCAAATGACTTCCTGGTGCTAATCGAGGAGGGTGCTTGCGGGCTGTTAATGTCCACAAATGTTTCGTCCCTGTTTTATGATGTTGTATAGTTGGCTGCTATGCTGTTTAAAAGGTCAGTTTACGAACCCCGGAGGAAACCCAAGGGGATCTTCAGGCCCAAGCAGAAGAGCGTACTGAAGGAGGTGCAGAATGTGAGTCTCTTCTGCTGAGGTTCTGAGGTTCATTCTGTACGTGTCAGTGACCATAGACTGTGGTTATATTGTGTTTATACACCACTCCCCACTCAGTCTTTTCTCCGCTCAACCCTTGCTGACTCTCGCCCTGCTCTGAAGATGCCGTGGCCCCGCACGCCCACCGAGCGTGTGCTGATGGAGCTGTTCGAGGGCCACGCCGCCCAGTTCCTGGCCCTGATCGAGGCGCTGTGGGACGTCTCTCGTCGGCCCCTCCAGACGGGCACACCCGAGGAGCCAGAGATGCTGGAGGTGGTCCTGGAGCTGCTATCTGCCGGGCTCAGCATCTTGGCCGGTACGGATAAAGTTCTGTCGGTACCGTTCCGCGTCGAGTGGCGCGGAGGCCGCCGGCGGCGGATCCAAAAACCACGCTGCTGAATGGTATATTCGGACCACTGTGTTACGTCACACGTCAAGCGCGTTTACATTGTGTTTGTGTGCGCCCAGGAATCGGAGGCTCCTCTGAACGCGTCAAGCCTGACCGTAACCTCCCGATGGCTCTGAGCGGGATCCATTTCACCTCCGGTCTCTTCGAGTTGGCTATGGCTGGTGAGAGCGGCTCTCAGGCTTTAAATGCAAACAGCATTTAAAAAGCCATTAGAGACATTGGACCTATCCTGAAGGTCTTTGGCTCCTAGCTGACACCCCTGAGCACGCGGGTGCTTACAGAGTGCTGCGTTTTTGTTGAGCGGGTGTGTCTCTGTCACGCAGGGGAGAACAAGGTTTCGGTGGAGGCCGCGGTGAAACTTGTCAAACTGCTCTTTCGCTACGAACAGTGGGACGCGTTCTGCACCCACTCCGGCCTCCTCCTCGCGGTGCTTCAGGTAAGTGGCCAGGCAGGACGGGGGCGAAACGACGCTCGGTTGGCTTACTGCCTGCGGTCGCTCCGACCCCCGTGGGCTTTCGGTTTCCGGCAGGACCTGGAAGAGCGCTCGCACAAGAAGGCGGAACTGGAGCTGACCCTGCTGAGGGCCGCGGAGCCCCTGCTGTCCGGGAAGAGGAGCCAGCACCCCCACCCGAGCTGTTCGGACGGGGCGGCGGGTCAGTGTGCGCGTGGCCTCCAGTCTGACCGCCCTCGGGACCTCGGGGCGGGCGAGTGGAAGTGTCGGACGCTGGAGTTTCCCGTGATGTGTAAATCGCCGTTTGTTTTTAAACACGATGCGCGCGTTGTCTTCGCAGAGAGAGACAAGCCGTCAGGAGTGGCGTCGATGTCTGACGACCTGATGGCCTTGGTGAACACCCTGCACAAATGCGTCTGTGGATCTGCGCAGGTCAGTGCCCCAGCTTAGCATAATCTTAATAAGAACTTCAATCATCAGCCCACTGACGTCAGTTCCGTTGTGCGTGTGTGTGTGTGTGTCCATGGACAGGATATCCAGCCCGACAGAGACCTGGTGAAGGACACCGCGCTGTTCTTGTGGGCTAAATGCAAGGCGGTGTTCCAGAGAGTGCAGACGGGACACTCCGATCGGTACCGTGGCAAGCTGGAGAACCACAGCAAGGTGTGGATCTGGGACAGAGCCTTGTCTCCCCAGTCGTGTGTGTGTGTGTGTGTGTGTCTGTTGTGTAACCGCCGAATGATGGACCGGTTAGAGCTTCCTGCTTGTTTGCGGCGGCGCCTTTGACAGTGCTCTGTGTCTCCGTGCGTTCCCCCAGTGGGTGCAGGCTTTGTACCTGCTCAGCGAGGTGTCCCACTCCTGCGACCTGGCCCTCTCGGACCCGCTGGCGGTGGCCGAAATGAGCATGCGACTCGTGGCCATACTGGAGAGCAACGCAGACTCCGCGCTCCGGTCTGGGGGTAAGACGGGAACTTCGTCGCTGAGGAGACCCATTCCTCGCTTTTGTCTGATCACCGGGGAGGGGGGGGGGGGGGGGGGGGGGCGGCGCGGGGCGCGGGGGGGGGGGGGGGGGGGGGGGGGGGCGGGGG
>JAOYSI010055268.1:0-24896 GCA_025775065.1 Hiodon alosoides
TATGTATATGTATATGTTTGTAAAAACATTTTTTTTACCACAGGATATTTCATTAAATGTGAGTTAATGTCCCCATAGAACTGGCTACAGAACTGAATAAGAATAACTGGCAACTCATGTTGAATTTTTTTTCATCAGTAGAGAACATTAAGAGAGCTTACCCGCGTCTCAGTAGGATTGGGGCACTCCTCTTCTGTATTTAGCACACAGTTCCAAGAGCCAGGGTTCTTCTCTGTAAACGTGATGCTGCAGGACGGAAGCTGGGATGAGTGTGGAGAGAGAACCTAGTCTGCTGCCCCGCTGTCAGTCTGTGCTTTCACACAGCCCGTCAGTGCTCTGTGGATGAGGTCTCTTGTCTCGTCTCTCTCCCTCCCTCTCGTGTCTCTCTCTCGCTCTCTCTCTCTCTCTCTCTCTCTCTCTCTATGGTGTCGTTCCAGCCTGTTCCCTCCTTGTAGAGGCTGCGTCTGTCTGCTGCTCTATAAACCTACACTGCAAACGGCTCAACCTTTCCTGACAGGCAGAGGCTCCTCCCCCTTCCCGCTCCATGCTTTGGGCTGCGTGCGAAGGAGAAAGTTTCAGCAGTAAATAAGCGGCGGCACAAAAAAGTGAGACGGACGACTTGGAGGAGAGAAAAGGGACCGTTAAGGCCAGTGAAAGCCACAGTAAAACCAGTGAAGTCGACCAGCACCAGTGAATAACTGGCTGCATACTTGTATGACTGGGAAGTGTGCACACATGTTTAATTAAAACGTATTCTTTATTACAGCTAATGAAAAATTATTATCATATGCCAAACACAATCTTTGATATTTGTGACTAAATGCCAGTTTTAAATGTCTTACAAACATTTAATGTGACCACTAATTAACTGCCGATTAATATAGAAGCATGTTATATTGAAAAACTTATAGAAATAGAATTTTTTTTTAAACAATAGAAATCTGTTAATGATTTGGCTATATGGAAAGATATGTATACAAAATACAAAGTACTAGCATGACAGTAAACATACTCTCTGTTTATGTATCTAAACCTATTAATAAATAACCAGAGGGCTAACTGTCACTTGATCTGACAAACAGACACTGATGCAAGTGAAATATTCCTTCATGACAGCTTTTATTTGAATAAATTATTCCAAAGAGGGCAGTAATCTGGAGGGTACATGAATAAAAAATTGTGTGAAGTCACCATTAGCATTTGAATGTCAGATGTCTGGAAGCATGAAAAATTGAGCTTATGTCCTAGTGTGATATTAGCTCCATCATTAAGCCTTCCAGAAAATGGACACTTATTATGAATGATCTTTCGCTAGTGCTGAGACGCACTGATGCCACTGATGATAATTTTCAAAAACCTTAACTGGGAGCTCTAGACAAAATCTAATATTTTCTGTGGTGAACAACGCGTCACACCGTACATTAAACCATACATAAACCATACAAGTGTTTAGCTAACCCCAGAGCTGATACTATCCTAACAAAATATATTAATGATAATAAATTGTATATTTATTTATTTATATTGTAAAGAAATAATCAGAGAAGGATGAGTCGTGGTGTATAATAACTGCAACCCAAATTAACACATTATTTCATATTGGAATCGGTTCCCCACCATCATTAGTATTTTCAGTTATAGTTTAATTAGAATTCAAGAAATCCTTCATAAAAAAAGAGTATGGCTTGGATGGTCTAATTATTTCAAAATAAAAATGTAATACACTAAAGGATTTGGCTATCTGAACTTAAATGCAGCTAGTTAAGCTAACACTGGAAATCACACTAGAATTGAATAATAATGTAGTAATAAATCTGTTGGCACAAAATTTTATATTAAGTATCATTTAATGTACAGTTTGACATCTAATACTTGCTAGAGATAATACATTTTGAAAGGATAACTAGAACATTACATGAAATAATATTGTGTGTTATAAAAGCTTTCATCCATAAACTTCACCACTGAAAGAAATCAGCTAAAAAAAACTATAGTCGTTTTATCAAGCAGAGGACCTTAAAGCAGCTCGCAAAAAAAGTACTGGAAAAAAGTAACTGGCTACAGTTAACAGTTATTACTATTGCAGGTCCCTACAACCCAAAACCACTCCCAACACCAAATTAGTCTGATTCTTGATTGTGTCTCGAAACACCCCAAATAAATTTCACAAAACTTGTTTTAGCCGTCAAGAATTCCGAGCTAATATGGTTAAATTCACATCAGTCTGGCATCTCCCCATGGTGCCGTAAGCTACAGAGGCTGTTGACTAGACATTCTGCTTAGCAGCAGCCCTGTTTCAGCAGCAGCTCTGAATGGTGTTGATGAGCGGTGTGGGAGAGTTTGTGCATGCAAAAAGGTCACCAGTACAGACCCCAACACTGCAGTAAAATATTGATCCACAGAAGCATATGTAAAATAGTGTGAAAAGCACTGTGTGAAACACGTGCACAAACTTCATTCAGCAAAGATGTGTATTTAATCACAATTACAATTTAACCTGCAGTTTTAATTCAAACTCAATCAATTACAAGTAATTTCCTCCTGAATACGACGAAATGTTACAAATCTCACCTGCGGCCTGATAAGACAGGTGCGTTTCATACCCCTTTATGCTTCGTTGTGTGTTTGACAGGTTATAAAGGCAGGCTTGTATTCTCAAAAACTATGACAAAGACTCTAGCCTGGACCGTGAGGTGAAACTGGAGAGCAACTGCGAGCAAATCATGCCCCGTGATCCTTCTCTATCTACTAAATGTTTAGACTGCGGCTCCACATAGGTGGGTTGGTTGCTATGCTAAACTGCTCATAGCGCCTGGCAACAGCTATTTGGGGCTCTGGTGGTGCAGGGAGAAAAGCCAGTGGAATGCTGAGTAGCTGAGGAATGTGATATGGTCTGATGAGATGCCCTTCACCGTGCTCTTGACAAATGGACAAGTGGCAGCAGCCTAAGGGAGTTGCGTTGGCCAGGTCTCCTGGATCCTACAGTTAAAGGCTGAGTTGATTCAATAATGATGGGCACCTGGTGGTTTGTGGAACCCAAAGATGAAGTTGTCCGTCATTCGTAACCCACAACCGTCTGACTTTGGTACTGCTTGGTATTTATGGCTTGGTAACTTTTCTACCATGCTAGTTTCCAGCCCCATTGAACTGGATTAAGTTGAATGTCGTCTTTGTGGAATATTTGATGCCAAGCACTTTTAAATTCGATTTGTATCAATACCAGTTGACATCCATAATTTTAATTGCATACAGAAGCCTAGTACCCTACGAAGTGACCCACGGTTTTCATAATTCCTTTTTTTTAAAATACGCAGTTATGTTAAGATGCATCAAACCCTATTCATATTCATTTAATAAAGGCTATACTTGGCACTATAATAATACCTTAAAATGTGAATCCTTGTTTAATTCAAACTTCTGTATTATATTTTCTGTATTATTTTTTTTTTAATTCAGCCCAGGTTAAAAGTGATTTATTGACACAAATATATATATTTTTTAATGCATTTATGGTATAAGTAGGCTCAAAGCATGAGTCTGCTTTCTTTTTACTGATAATGGACCGGACTATATAGTATGCCGTTTATAACATTATTAAAAAGCTTTAGATAAACCAGTGTTAACTAACGTATCCCCAGTTCACTTTACATCAAACATAAACAAACTGCCCACGATTGCCATTGACCAGGCAGCGTGTCAACACGAGCAGCTTCCAAATATAGCATCCTAATAGTCTGCCTCCTCCAAGATGTTGCAGTGAAAAACCGGGTCACTGGGTGTTCACCAACACCAATTCGCTGACATTAGTCTGGCATGGTTAACATGAAAACAACGCAATCACCCGCTGACCTACTTTAGCCCAAACCCAAATTCCCTGATTATTGCTCCGGTCGGATAGATTTCTGTCCTTCCATCACACTGTGTAGTCCTGGTGTATCTCTGTCTGGCAGATAAGGTCCGAGGGTGAGCACACGCAGCTGTACTTAGAGATGGATCATCTTTCATGGGTTAGAGAGCTGCTGTGGGGGTGGGGGTGGGGGGAAGTGGTCTCTTTCCCTTCCATCTTTAATACTGGGGCTTTGTCACAGTTTAATTTTGTGCATAGTCATAGCATCAATAGGTATCCCTTACAGGCATTGTTCTTAGAAAAAAATCTAGAAAGTAAACCACAGATTTATATGAAGAATCACGTGTATAATTGCTAAAGTAAGAACAACGAGAGGTTATGCGTTGTTTAATTTAAACACACGGGACCCTTGATTTCCTGCCTGGCTGTTTGAGTGACATGCTGAAACACGGTCTCTGGCTGGGATGGAGGATTATCTCATAGTATGTGTTGCTGCAGATGGCTGAGAAGTCCAAGACCGATTGTCCCCTCTAAGTGTCCGACCTCTGACCTCTGTCCGACAGCAGACAACAGCAGGAGAAATGAACGTGAACTCCCTGCCTCCCACAATACCACCCCTGACCTCCCTAGGACAGCTAACAACCCCCATCGTCTCGCTCCATCCACCCCTCCCCCAGAATTAAAGTACAGGACCACAGCCTTGAGGTGGAAGAATAACTTCAATTAACCTTTTTTGTTTTCTTTAATTACCCCCCCCAAGACCTCTCATTATTATTATTTTCTGCTTTGATCATTTGTCGAATCAGCATTTAGTAGTTACAACAATTGCTTAGCATACTAGATTAATACTGTGAATTAGTATTTTTATGTGAAACAAATGTGTGATGATTGCCCCTAAATGATGCAATCATTATCCTAGAAATCAATTTGTATTCCACACACACACAAGAAAATGATGCCCAGGATACCTTAATGGAGGTATGCAGAGCAAAATTTAAAAAACTAGATTTTAATTTAAAACAAAAGCTATATTGGTAATCAAACACATTTAGATACCAAAAACCAGGAAAGCCATTATGGTGCTTATTTTAAGAGAATGTTTTAAGATATAAAAAATATCCAGCATTAGTGGACCAACATAGCTGATCTGAGGTGTATTTATGTTCATAATTCATAATTTCCTATTATTCCTATTACTCATTCAGCTCAAAGCCGATTAAATGTGATGGGGGTAAGAAGGAATCCAACTAAAGAAGACTGAACCCTGTGTGCTAGAGTAAAGACTCTGACCCGAGTCAAAACTGATCCCTGTGTGCTGGAGTAAAGACTCTGACCCCAGTCAAAACTGATCCCTGTGTGCTGGAGTAAAGACTCTGACCCGAGTCAAAACTGATCCCTGTGTGCTGGAGTAAAGACTCTGACCCGAGTCAAGACTGGACCCTATGTGCTGGAGTAAAGACTCTGACCCGAGTCAAGACTGGACCCTATGTGCTGGAGTAAAGACTCCCTATGTGCTGGAGTTTGCTGGTGACATGATGTCATCAGCTGATTGTGACTGGGAGACAGCAGTGTGACTTGATTGGCAGAGCGCTGCCCAGGCTGGGGTGGGTTAAATCGTCAGGGCTTTAGCTCGTCAATAACAAGCACCTCCTACAGACTTCCTGAATCCCTGTAAGCTGGCAATAATGTTGAGAGGGACGTGTCTCACGTCTCTCCTCCAATTGGCCTCCTGTGCGAGCTTTGTAGCCAGAAATATGGAAAAGATAGACATTAGGATTGGCGGAGACCAGTCATATTTCCTCACCCTCTTTGCATGTGGTGGTGGGAATTTTGGCAATGAATCGGTAAAATAATTGGCAATTAAAAATTTCTAAAAAAAGAAAGGAAATTGAATAATATAATTTAACACAGAAGTCTACAGCGGTGTCATATCTTTTAATGATTCCATTGCTCTAAGCAGAACTAGCAGACTGGTAACTGCTTGTCTGTCACAGACATTTCTGCTTGCCCTGTCACTGACTCAGTCACTGGCTGTCAACTAAAATGAAACGGAGACTGATGGCAAGCTAGACTGCCGTCCAGATGGAGGACAAACAAGGCTGTTCCTATTTACAATCTCCCTCCCTCACGGTGGAAACTGCGCAGGTCTTTCACAGTTAAAAGACAGTGCGGTATACACAATCGGATGTTGCCTTGTTAGACGGTTGAGTTGTTATTAAAGACATTTGTTTGGAAAACAGCTTATGATTGTGCTGATTTACTGATATGAGATTATTACTTGTTAGCATGTGGAACCAAAGATTATTGGTGCTGCTGTGTTTCGTAGGGGTTTTGGGCCGTTTAGATGGTATTGTGTCAGCTTTAATGAACAGTTGTCGTATCTCCACTAACAAACATGAGACATGCGGCAATTTGATCACTCAACACCCATGCCAAATCAGAAAGATATTTAAGGCAATATTCCCCCTTCATATTGTCCGAAGTCCAAAAGACGCTTCCATTCTTCCTCACCCCTTGTATTTAATTAAGAGAACAAGTAGAATCGTCCAGCAAGCTTGCTACAATTCCTCTGATCAAGAGCAAGAAAACCAGCACAGTAATGTATGTTCAACGTGTGGCAATGCTTTAGTTCTGATTTAGAGGTGTCTTTCTCCTTCACTACGCCCACCATCAACCCATGGCACTCATCCAAAACTACAAGACATCCACTTTGTTGACATATGACCCTAATTAAAAAACACTAAATAAATGTCAGAGAGAGTGAAAAGTGTTCTGCTTCATTTTAAATCTCTCTTTGAGCTTGTTTCGCATTGTCAGTGAAGGCCAGATTATTTCATTGCAATGGAGTAGCTGGGCGGAAGGGCATAAGGAATCCAAAATAGAAATAGAACATACACAGAACGCTTCAAATTGTGTCCGTTGTGTGTTAGCTTTGTCGTGGTAAGTAACAGAGAATATTTTCCAAGCCACCCTTGTGAGTGCTAGATAATTCTAAACTCTTTACACACAAAGTCGTCATAATGCAAATTTGAAAACATTTTCCTGTGATGTTTTTTTTTTTTTTTTTTGCCCTTTATTCTGCAAAGTGATCTTTTATAACTCAAAGCAGATTTTGTTTGTGATAATCAGCACTTTCTCCTCTCACATGGACACTACTTCATCAGAGCAGTGGTGTAGGATTTGTGGTGGATTAGCAACAAATGCAAACTAAAATCCAGTCCAAAACTAATGTAAAATATTGACATACATGTTCAGCAGGGAAACGGGCACAAATTACGAATGCAATTCATTTGAATGAAGGAAATAAAAAGTTAAACTCAGTGTTGACCACATGTGTGGGAGGTACCGAGCTAAAGAATGACTGGATACAGTGAGCCCCATGCTGAGTTTAAGCCTTTTATTTATAATAACTTTTAAGACATAGGAGTACAAAACGAAAACACAAACATTAAACAGTAAGAGTGTAAGAGCCACATCATTTTTGACAGCAAAGAAATAAACACTAGTCTCCCTCCTCCCACCAATGACTTAAAGCCTCTTGGGAAACGTTGACAGGCCCTAATTGACAGAAATCCAAAGGTGCATCGGGAAATCAATAGCATGTTATAATAAGAAGGTTAAGGGGAAATGAATGAGTTGAAGTACACTGTCTATAGAGCATCAGGCAGATAGGGTGATGCACTAATGGCTACGAAGATCTTTTGGTAAAGATCTAAAAGAGGATGCAGGGACGTCACTATAATTTTAACACATCACAAAACGTCTGAGAACACACATTGCATATTTTATAAGACTGCCGGTAATCGCACAAATTAAACAGAAAATAAAAGGATTGTCAAGTCTGGATTTTTTACGGTAAGGTTTTTTTTAACCCAAATTCCTAATTACCAAATTAAAACATAAGAATATTCCTATGGTTTCAGCCATGGCAAGATGCAAACTCTGGTCTCCCAATCCAAATGCATCAAAGCTACCACATCACTAAATGGCCTATGCCTCTAAATGAGACTTCAGGGCCGCTACAGTATTTTAATTAAGTTCTGTGTATCCATCAACAGATAACGTTTGATTATGCTATATAACTACCAAACTACCAACTATAAACTACCAAACTACTAAAGCAGATTCTCTCCCAGTCGCAGGCTCAGGGTGTTTGGGAGTGAGGCCTCATTGAGTACCCATGAAAGTTTGGGTCAGGAAAAGTCGCGGCAGCAGCCGTCAGGTAGGCTGGACAGCACATGGCTTGTTCAACAAGTCATCCTGTATTACAGGAAGCGCACAAAGCCGCATTCAATGGCATGCAAGACTTGTCTGTTTGCCTTCCTTTCTTCTTCCCCACCTCTCTGTCTCCTGATTTCCAGCAGCTGCCTGATGTAATCAGTGGATGCAGCTGTGTGCATGCTTTCACGAGTGGGTGCTGTCCTTGGTGCTGCCTGGATGCAACGCGTTCCTTCATCTGCTGCTGGCCTTGGTGCTGAACCAGGATGCTAGAAAACAAACCATAGTTGGTCGGCCATTCTCATTTAGCTAACATTTCCTGGTAATATTGTTTGACTAACTACCTATTGAAACTTTCATGTCAGGTAAAACTGTATTGTTCTGCACCTACATGGAGAGGCTACACCTACATTCACCATCATGGTGGATCCACTATGAGCCAGATGGATGCTCCCATCGTCAACCAATCAGAATCCGAATCAGTAATTAGCATTACATTTAGCTAACAATCCATGGGTGACATTTAGCTAACCATCTGCCGATGTGAATCAGCTGTCCTGCAATGTGTCTCATTGTTTAGGGGAAATGGGAAGTTGCTCTGACAAGTACGCTCTGCCTGCTCAACTGAGCTATTGGCAGCTATTGGTTTGTTTGTGCTCATGGTCACCCTGACAACTTATTACATTTCCTTTCTACCCTCACCGGCAGAAGCTCTGTAGCTAAAAAAATTGTCTCCGCGCTAGCTCCGGGACTGCTGGAGGTCACAATCATGTACCAATTATTTTCTGCCCATTAGGCACCTCCCGCTTCTACCAGTGGTTAGGTATTCTTCATCCGTGATTTTGATCTCGGTATAAGAAGGAGGGGGGGCATTATTCCAAATGCGCCGTGGGACATGCCTTCACGCCTGATTTTTGATCCTTCTCCAAGTTTCTCCTGGCTCACTTCAGACACACCGACTGCTGACGGGAAGACCCTCGGATCTGTTTTTCCAGTGCTGCCTCTTGCTTTTCTGCTGATGTTTAGCATCTGCCCGAGCACTGTCTCCTAGCCTCTGCTGTTCAAACGTTTTAGCAGCCAACTCAGTAGTTGATGCATTGATAGACACTGTTGCACATTGAATACCCGCCTGTCATTTTCAAAGCTGTTGCACAGTTAGAGCTTTCTCAAATGCTGAACCAATTATTTCATCTTTTTGTTTTTGTTTTTCTTTGGCAGGGCATCTGGAGAATAGAACATCAGAATATCAACATACATTGATAGTAAATGATACATTGAACGTTTCCGATAGTTTTTACCGATATCGGAACCATTTCCAACAGCAGTTGAAAACAGTTTTCACATTTGTTTTAACCATATTTTCAGAATTCCATAATCGTTACAGGAAGTGGTGTATGAATAACTAAGCTTTCAGAATGATATATGTAAACATAACGTTGCATTTTTCCCCATTGAAAACAAGTTAAATGACACAGCCGGATGAGAAGACTATGACTTTAGGCAAGCCCGACACCAAGCTCTTCACAAATGTTTCGTTCATATTTTATCTAGTTTGTATTTTACTAGTGTACTAGTTACCTGCAAATGGCCCAATGCTATGGCAACAGTAAAATAATGGTGTTTGTGCAAAATAAGAAAATTCATTAGAAGAGACGTCTGCTTGGTTACAGTTTCTATTATGTGAGAGATAATTGCTGCTTGTTAGGGATCTTGTACAGATGCTTTCAGTGTTTGCTGCTGTGGTTCATTGACTCAGAAGATGTCATGGGAAAACAATAACCAAGAATAATGTTTTATACTCCAAATCGCAGGTATGTTCACGTCAGTAAATTGTCTCAAAATACGGAAAAGAAATCCACAGACAACTGTCCGATTCATTATGGGGGCTGTCAGCAGCCGAGGGGTTAAGGTAGTGGACCTGCTAATATGTGGAAGGTTTTCAGCGTAGCTTGGCACAAGCAATTTAACTCGTATCAGGGTAAGTAGCTTGCACTGTATAAATGGATGAAGTGTTAAAGCTGTGAGCTAGGAAAATCACTCTGTAATCTGCATAAAATTGCTTTAGATAAGTGTAATGTAGCAATTTGTATCAGTTATGGGCTGGTCGTGTTTACACTTGAAAACAAACCCTCTTACTCTCTCTACATCCTGTAAGATGTAATTGAGTAAGAAAGGTGGCAGGAATGTTCTTTTGTGAAAGGTGTTATAATCGGTTTAAAAAAAAGATCAGATTCGTATAATTAGAAAATAGCGTTGCTTAAATGCTTACGGCTTCCAGTGAACCTAATGAAGGAAAATAATCAAGCTTATCTATGTATTGCATAAAATGAGCATTGTTGTTGCTGCGAGGATCGGTACAGTTTCTCTGTTTGGTTTTTCTGTGCTCAGATATTTCGCTGGTTGGCTTTTGTATGCCTTTAAGCTATGACTGTGGGGTCTCGGCTGGGTGCATTAATTATTCAGATAACGTACATATTACAAAACACCTGGAGGTGTTGGCTGGGGCTCAGTTGGCAGAGAGGGGATTTGGGATTCCCGCCGCTTCCCCCCCTCCTGCTATCGGCTCCTGCTGGGGGAAGAGAACGCGCCCCTCTTTTTCTTTCCGGGGAACAGCTCAAGCATGGCGGGAGTGGGAACCTTTTTTAAACGTAAGGCGATTGCATTCCAACGCCTTGCCCTCCCTCCGTCCCGCCTCTGCACTTGCCGGTGGTGAGCCTGCATTGGGATAGCGCCGCGAAGGGCAAAGTGTGCAGGGTTTTCTGCAGACCGCGTCGTGCCCAGTGCTCCTCTTATTGGCTCTTTGTTTAAATGTCATGGTCCTTTATTGGTGCATTTCAGATCTATAGCCCTTGTGTTTTTTGTCGTGTTTATGTATATACAGTTCCAGAATGGATCGAATACACAATCTCTGTGAAGTTTTTCGCTCCGTGTATCAGCAGACAGGGCTGTAGTCCCAGGTGAAAATCAACAAGACAAGGACGGGGCCCGATATATTCCATTATTCAAACATCCGAGGACCGTTGTGCCACCAGTATGTTTTGCCATTTTCTATGTTTCTCTGCAACTTCTACCCAGTGAAGTGGGAGCCAATGTGCCAATGTGCTCCCACAGTACGAGAAGACAAACAAACCTCAGTTCCACTGGATCGAAATGCCTAGGCTGCCTCAGCAGTTTAAGTGTGAGGGGGTGGCAACGGAGCTATTGTTTGTGAGGCAAATACCTACACAGGGGCCCAGCGCTCACTGAAGTTGGTTTGTTTCAAAGGATCGTGTGGGATAGCGCATCGATAAGTTAGTCCCTTCAGATGGGAAGGCGCTATTGTAACTCCTAAAGGTGTAGTTGATGTAGTCGGCAAAGTTTTCACTGAAGAAAATGATATAACCTTACTAGCCAGCTGCGTCTTCCTAGCAATCCAGTTATAGAGAGTTTACCATAAAAAGAATGTGAAAACATAAAATCATTTTCTAAATTTACCAGCCACCATACATT
Organism: Hiodon alosoides; assembly: GCA_025775065.1. Lineage (NCBI taxonomy): Eukaryota > Metazoa > Chordata > Actinopteri > Hiodontiformes > Hiodontidae > Hiodon > Hiodon alosoides. Next base: position 11,555 of record JAOYSI010055268.1, read on the forward strand.
AGTTACATTATTTTGGCTTTGTATGGAACCTTTTGACAGAAACTGTGATTAAGGGATTTCGATAGGTTACCAGCATCCTCAAAACATGCACCAGTTTTTTGAGCATAACAAAGAAACCCTTTTGGTACCACCCGCGTGACAGGTTTTATTTTTCTGCTGCTCATGATAATTGCTGAGTTACAAAGCATGCGAGTGAGGCACCGAAAGTTAAGTGCTCAGAGGGCTTAGAGCACTCAGGGTCCCAGGGAATCGGCTCTGCTGGTTGCACGGCTCTAACCAACCTCAGTCCCGGTGTGGCCTGCCAGGGGCGCTCCCCAGACATCCGACTCCCGCACCGTCTGGGGCAGATGTGCCCGTCTCATTCGCGCTGAGGGGGGGGGGCGTCGCAGAATCACGGGACATCAGCAATCAGCGCGGGTGACCCCGCCTTGACAGCTCAACGGTCAAATCACGCTCCATCAGCCACGATTATGCGGGAGGATGACAGGCACCCGGAAACGAGCGTCAATTTACTGCCGTTTAAATGCAAGACGGAACCTCTGTCGTGCCACTATTTATTTTACATGTTGTCATGGGAGAGCCATTGATTTACCCTGAGAGCACCTCTGCCAGCTTTCTACAGATTACATGATAACTCAACGCTATGACTGATGTGTCGGCAGGAAGGGATAACCTTAAACAAACTCCTCTTTTGCAATCAGGCTCAGAGCCTATTGTGTGTGTCTGTGTCATATGGAAAATATACCTCCGGCTCAGATCTGAGTTTCATATGCTGGGCTGAATGTTTTAAATGCTGGTAAACGGAGCGGCAAGTTTGTGACTAACTGAGGTTAGTTGGGGTTGAGCCAGGGTTCTTCCGATCATTGTGAGGTTCAAACTGAAATCCATATGCTAAGTCGACGACCTTTCTGCAGGGTTGGAATGTACCGCTGTATTCACGCAGACCACCAATTACAGACGTGAAAGCCAATATGTAAATATATTATAAACGTATGTGTCACTATATTTTTTTGCAACTGAATTTTTCAAATCCTATTAAGAAAAATGTACCAAGTAAAGGGAAATTATCTTCGACCAATAGCTAAGAAGTCAACAAAGTTTTTCTAGATTATGTGGTCTATTTAAAGCTCAGCCAATGGAAGTTAAAATCTCTCAGTATTTGGTAGTGGTGGCAAAAATAAAATAAAAAGACAAATTCAATGAGGAGTTATTTTTCCGAAAAGCCCTTTGTGTTAGCAGTCTGCATTAATTATTCAATCTTTTACAATATATTCCTGTAGAACGTAGGGGAGGAGTTGTGTGTAATGTATTACCATTCCCGTGGAACGTCTAATTAATGGTTAGGCAAGCCAATGCCTGACAAGGAGCTTCGAATTCCCCCCCGAGTTTCAGTGTTGTAGTGGATTCATTTGGCTCACCATGACTCCTATGTCTCTAAATACCTGCACTACACCATAATCTCGGTAAATCTCTATGGATTTGCAATTCAATTTAATGGCTGCGGTTGCAATTTGCATCAGGGACAAAACAGTGGAAAGGCAGGTGTAAAATAATAAATCACAGTGGTCTCCATACATTACTTTACCCACCTTAAAAAATAATGTCAATTAATTTCATAAAGACTTCAGTGTGCTTTTATTTTATCCAGACATGAGAAGGAGAATCACACATTATATTACTAATGCACCAGTCAGCAAGACTTTATGCCCATGGTGCACAAATCACAAATAACATCATTGTACACTAAATAACTGCATTGAAACTATACCTCAAAACCGTATTTTAAAAATCACAGTCAGTGAAAAGTGGTGAAATATTTGCATCCAGCTGCAGAAATACGAGTCAAAGTTGTTTAAGCGTGAGCTCGATGAAGAAAAAAACCCAAGAAAAACACTTTTAGGGATTTGTCTTAAATTGAGCTAAAGTAATGGAACAGACACAAGGTCTCCATTTTTAAAGGGAATGCTGTTTAAAATTACACAACAAAGAGGGGGCAGAAACATCAATAGGTCTGAAGTGCAAATTGAAACCTTGTAAGCTTGGCCTTGAAGTGCAACGGAGGGGGAATTATTTCAGGAGCAGAAATGCTTGGAACTTGGAAGCTTGTTATTTAGTTCTTCAAGAGATCAGGGCCTCTCCGTGTTGCGGTGGAAAATTTGAATTAATAAAAGCCTCTTTGGAATATGCTAATAGGTTGGGTTTAATACGGTGCAGGTACAGGTTAAACTACAACACCCGATCGGTCCAACTAGAAAAGCACTACAAGCTTGTTATCGAAATGTGGTTCCAAGTGAAGTCTGTACAACATTCCTGCTTCTGTGGTTTTATTAACACATGGCATGTTCACAGCAGCGTAGAAAAGGCTTTTGTTTGGCAGCTTAGCCGCAGTATGATACATTTTCCGTCAGTTCATGTGCAACTTACTTATGGATGCCCTGGATGTTCAGTGCTGTTAAGTTGGAACTACTTATTTTTAGGTCCAAGGAGAGCATTTCAATTTAATCCTTCAAGATTTATTTTTATGGTTGAATTATTCAAGCTTTTTTGAACAGCAGCTTTTAACTCCTGCTTTGTGTTAATGGCATGAACTGCCACGCCCACCACAGGGCTCTAGGACCCAACATTTGCTATGTCACCTTTCCTTTCTGCAGAGGTTCACATGTAACGGACAACAAATACACTTTCTCTATCTGAAGAAAATCCTTGCACCTGACTTAACCGAGAAAGTGATCCCCAGGTCTGCAAGGCATTGACAGGATGTCACTTGTTTCTTTAAGGAGCTCCTATTACGTTCTAATGAGTAAAAAAGTGTCTTCATTGTGCTGGCTCATCCAAATGGCCCCAAAAAGCCCGGAGATACCTTAGCTGTTTGGCATTACGAAAGTCCGTCTATTTTTTGTTGTTTTTTTTTTTTTACATCCAGTGGTTCAGTTTTTACTTTTTCTAGCAGGGGAGTTTCAGGATTTGGAAACTTCTGCACACTTCTGCGGAGGTTAAGATTCAGCTGAAAGCGTTCCCAGCTATTTCGTGCTAAGTTTATTGAGTTATGTTCTGACTGTGTTTAACAAACACTTATTTTTAGGTTTAACGAACACAGTGGGGTGGTCTCGCTGAGAACATTACATGCAGATTAATGTGCACATTCCTGGCAAGGTGTGATATTTCTTGTGATTAGAGGACAGATAAATAAGGTGAGGTTTTAGGAACTTCCTTTTCCAAGAAGTTTATCGATTGTTTGCCTGCTCAAGGGAGCAAATGTGTGTTCCTCATTTTCACAGGAGGATGCGTGGTTGGACATAAATTGGACACTGGTAGAGGTTTGCTGCAGCTTAGTAGATCATGACATTATCTTCCAGGATTTTGGGACATGGCCTGCTTGAAAATGCAAGATCTCAATCACGAAATACAATTCTTTCTGTGCTTTTATTTGAATAGTGACAACACAAACAGTCCTTGTGGTGAAATTAAAAACTAACTAACCTAACAAGCAAGACAAAATCCAATGCTTTGGGTCCAACCTGGCACATCGCTCAGTCAGCCGCACCCCAAGCACAGGGGTGGCAGTGTCGTTTTGTGGGGTTCAGCAGGGAGCGGGGAGCATGTCAGGAGTGAGGGGGAAATTTATGGAGCAAGGGCAAAGCCAATAGGAGAACCTGCTGTAGGCAGCCGATTATCTGACACTGGGTCGAAAAAGAACATTTCAGCAGGACAATGACCCAAAGCACAAGGCCCGAACCACGCCCTGCAGTTTAACAGAAGTGAATGTCCTCGAGTGACCCGGTCAAAAGCATCCCGTCCATTCAAGAGAATTATTAACGGTCGCTAATGCTAATGGTAGAGGACCGTTCTAAGAGGCTGCAGTACTGCATTAAGGAGCTTCCACCCAGTATCGCCATTTCCACTTCTATCTTGGCGAAACATCTTTTGTCACACCACATTTATGGCATTCTTTGTCGAACATCGCTGTCGTCTGTAGGTTTTTTTGTATTTTCAAACTCCCACTTATTTTCACATCAGTTATAATTATTTTTCCTATATAAAATCAAGGCGCTGCACTTCTGAAGGTCAATGATAGACCGAAACACATGCATCCCTTGAAGAATACGGGACTTTAAAACACATAATAACCCCTTGAGGCGCAGTGTTGGATCCTGTGGTCAGAAGTGTGTAATAATTGCACCTGGGTTGCCTCTCTGAGCTCTTTTCAGACCCAGAAAGCACTAAGCTTTGTGTTTCTTAAGTTCAGGAGGACAAATCTGCCGTTGTGGAGGAAAGAATAATGTTGGTTTGCAGACTTATAACCTTTTCACCTCAGTAACAACACTTTTTACACACGAGAACTCATTTGTGGACGCTTAGTGGATAAGCATTTGCTAAGAGGCTTTTAAAAAGACGGGATAGTGTTTTTTAAATCACATCCAGGGTTGCTACGGAGAGTGGTTCAGTGTTCAATTCTGAGGTTCAAAACGGGTTATTGTATGAAAAGGAAAGATCGATTAAGCATCCAAAATGTTTCCTTTGTAAATGAAATGGTCAGCATCCCTTAAAATATCATTTATTTTCCTCATCTGAAAATTCCCCCCCCACAACCACCTACTCTGAGAGCTCCAGTTGTTTAGTATTATACTCTTTTAATCAGGGTACAAACACTTTGTGCTTCCGGCACACAGGATTATAACAAACTCCCGACAAACAAGGAACAATCTGTCCAATAATGTTACCTTAGGGGAGCCCACCATGTTGTTTAAGTGGAGTGTCCCATCCACCACAAATCCAGTACTGCCTAGTTTATGGCTTCAGATTTTACTAGCTTCTTACGAGATTTTCTAGCTGCTGCGGGATTTTGTATGTGGTCTATTTTGGACACTTTATCTTCTACTGACTGACCTCATATGATTTTCCTGGCAGCATCTGTTGAATGCGACGTCGACACCTCAGTTTGAAACACCGTAATTGTGAAACCAGTGCCAGTGGTGATTGAGAGTCACCATATTGGATGGCATTCAAATTCAAACCCTTAAGAGTAGTTTTGTCTCAGTGCTTCAACAGACTTCAGTCGGTCTTGCGTGTGTGTCCAATGACATTGTTTAGGTTCGGTTGCTGCTCTACATAGCCTCCCTGGTTTAGACTTGAAATATTTTTTTTTTGGCCAACGGGACAACGGTACTTATTGTGCTCACTCACTGTGTTCCGCTTCCTTGGGCCAACAGGACGTGTACATTCCTTGCCGTTATTGAGTAAATAATTAATCAATCAATCGATCAAACTTCATTTGTCATAGCGCATCTTTACAAACAGAACTTTGTTCGAAAGCAAAGCGCCGAACAGATAAGCAGAGGGTTTTTATTTTCTTGCCATGTTAAAGGGAGACAGTGTGTCTCTGTCTGTGAACTGGAAGTTCTGGCCTCTCCTGGACGGTTGCGTTCTGTGCCAGGAGCTCTTTAATGCCAGGGATGGCCTGCTGTGCACGTACTGACCTGTGAAGTGCCGTTGTCAGGCCGGGCTGCTTCAGATAAACTATTGATGGAAGCACGCTGAGGAGCACTCTGATCTGAAGTTCAGGCCAGGCTGACGGCCGACTGTGACTCAGCCCCACGTGGTCGAGAGAAAAAAAAACCCCACCGTCACCACAATGAACACGCCGACTGCTTCCATCCAAACGTACCTTTCCGGAGCCTAGGGTACAAAAGCTCTTTTACGCCTTTTCTATTTCGTTTTACTTTTCGTTATCTCTCCGCAGGGTAGGACGTTGTGACGTTTTATGCTGGCCGTAAATCCAAAGCGTTTTGTGGCCTCGTTCCAGTGGAACCATAAAACACATGCATTAGCACTGGCTTGGAGTTATCTGTAAAAGGAGCCATGTGAAATGCAGCCTCTGGCCCATTCCGTTATTAGACCACAGAAATTGATTAAATCGATGCAGTGGGTAGCATCGGGTTTGGCTCATGCCAACAGCATTGCACTCCAAGCAAGCTGACACGTTTAAAATCAAGTATGATTGGCCCTTTCTAAGTGAACAAGAGAGAACAAAAATGCCCAGGCTTCTGTTCTGCAACATTCCTGACTCATATTGAATGTTTATCTCAAGTGTCAACATAAACTCAGTAAGGATATATTTTGCATTGATTTTAAAAAGCATAAAAATCAATATGCCAAGACTGTATGGTTTATATCACAGCAGGCTCTCGTGCCCTGTGTGCTGAATAAATATTTAGCTAACATTAATAGATTTCATTTTATGGCCTTGGCTGGAGGCTGTTGAACCACACCCACCGGAGGCCTGACTCCAAAGTTAATGAGGCCAAAAAATAAGACCGACTAGCCCAGAAACCTCCCTGTGTCTCAGCACCTGCTCAAGGCAGTTTGGCCTTGTAGCTTTCTATCTGGGTGGCAGGACAGTTTGGTGGTTTTGTGGGAGGGGGTTTGGGGGTCGAGAGGAAGAATAATTGACATTGGGGTGCAGTGCTGCCTCGCAGCAAGAGGGGGGGAACGTTATCACCTGCATCGATCCACAGTATTGCCTTATTTCATGTGGGACCGCATCCATACGAGACCAAGGTAGATCTGGAATGCTGGGGGCTTCATGAAGACATCCAGCTGGAAGTATATAGTGACTCATGGGGGGTGATAATTATTGACCTCCCATCATTTCCCACAATGCATCTGTATGGCTGTAGCGAACGCAACCCAACGTGAGAAATACAAGTGAGAAAGATTTCGTGTCCCTAAAACTGCTGAGCAGTAGGACACATGGAGACATGACATTGGGAAGTGGTTTACCAGCCGATTCATTTTAAGTGGGTATTTAAATGAAGAGAATAATGTCTGTTAAACACTGTAGATTAATTAGTACAAGCAAAAATAATGGTTCCTATCATCTTCACGTTTGGCAGCAGATGGACTCACATCATGCCAAAGGTTTTTTTTTTTTTTTTTTTATATATATTTCAACAGTCAGCGGTATCATTTAGGGATAATGTAGTAGGTGCAAAATATGACATAGGCGTGGTTACTTTAATGGCGTGTTCCCATTAATGAAGAAAATCAATGACGAAGCTGTGATTAGAGTATCTGCAACAGGATCGTTGTGGAGAACGCAAAAGACCTGCGCGACCTGCTGGATTCAGATCAATCACCCAATAGCTCGTAATCGAGTTTATCATGCATTTGGTCAACTAAGAGTCTCTCCTATACGAGCCCCATTAGGGTACATTTTTAATGGCTTATTATGAGAGTCACCAAAAAAAAAAAAGAAAGTGTAAACCCCACTTATGCTAAACATTACGCAGCCTTGTTTACACATCTTTCCTACGTGCCTGTACTTCTGTAGTAGAAGCCTTGCTTTGTTTACACATCTTTCCTACGTGCCTGTACTTCTGGAGTAGAAGCCTTGCTTTGCAAATTTAAGGTAAGTAAACTGCTAGGTTAGCTTCACCCAAAAGTACCTGGTTTGAGTACCTGGTACCTGGCAGAAAAAGCATTGGAGGGGTTGAGGGTTTTAACTGTACCCTTTGTGGTTTTTAGTGCTTTCCCAGATATTAATAGATTTTTGAGTTCATGTAGATACTAAACCCTAAACTGAACTGCTAGCAGTAACAGGGTAACCATTTACCCGTGAGCAGAATCTGAAACTTTGCTAACATTTACCCAAGTCTGCCTACGTCTGGGAGTCCAGCCTGAGAGTCTGCTGGTAATTGTGTATTTGGGTTTGCTAACCCCTCTACTTTTCATTTATTGTGCTAAGCTTGGCCTGATATTTGCGTGGTGTTACTAGAGAAACAATATGCTAATCCTTAAGCCTATAATCTCTTGCTAGATCATGTGTGTATTATGAAATTGCGTTTTGGATGAAGGCACATGGGTGCTTTTGTAGGTCTCTTTTTTAAAACTTTTTCTCTCCTCCAAATCCTGCCCGGAATCCCTCCTAACCCAAATGGACGAGATTCTTAGCATTAAAAGGCTAAACCTCATCCATCTTAAAGATTAGTGCAATGTGTAGTTAGATTTAGATTGAATAATCAGTTGTGATTGTGTCGTACACAACGTTTCCCCGGCTGGACCTGACAGATTGCTCCAGTGATTTGGGTTGATAGGGCTTTACTGTGATATCGGTGCCAAGTAGCCAAGTTGAGATAATAGGTTTCTTTTAATGGGATTTCATCGCATAAATGCAATGCCTAAATAACAATAATTTGTTGTAGGAAACACTGATCATTTTTACTGGAAAGAAAACTGTGCACTTTATTTTTTCCACGGTATAAAAAATCAGATATCTTTTAGAGGCCTGAGAAAAACTTTAAAATTATAAAAATTTAAGACTTGCGTCAGTAAACATTTAAACAGTAAAAATTTTAGTTTTACAGATAAAACCTTTTTTTTTTGCTGTGGGGTCCTGATCGACCCTCTAGTGGAGACCAAAGTCTCCAAGAATCACGCCAACAAACTTTATTGAATGCAATGAAGATTTAAAAAAAAAAAAACAGGTTCAGCACACAATATTTGCCCCGCAGACATGTAAATGAACAGGATATCGACAATCATATGGAAATATGCTTGCATGGAAGAAGAAAAAACAGACTTCATAAATATTTTAATATATGCTGGAATTTATCTGGAATTGAATTAATATAGAACTGTACTTTTAATAGTCAAGTTTCACAGCTCCAATTTGATATCCAGGTCATCCGACAAAGGTTTCTTTCAATATGGCTGTAATTGAAAATACATTTAAATAATTTAGCCATTACATATTCATGTGGATAAAAAGTCACATTTGTGCTTAAAGCATGTCATATCTGTGTCAAATTGTTCATTGACTTTGCATTGCGAATTCCCGATGAAAGGCTAAACCTCTGCTATAGTAGTTTAATAATTATGGTATATCAGAAAATAGTTAGGCAAGTTATTCCTATTCCTTCTTAACTTTAAGTGATTAGTTGAGAAAGTCTGTCTCCTTTTAGAGGAACAAAATATCTGCCCCCAAAACTCATCCATAAATAAACAACCCTTTATTAATATGGATCGCGGCCACCAATTAAACAGCAGAAACTGTTAGTTTGTCTCAGCGGTTATTTGTGGAAAACGTTGGGTTTTCCTTCCAACAGCAGGCAGCCGAGTCAAAAACCCAGATATGGAATTTGCTTACCCTTACATACCCTTAAACCTTCTTAGCTCTTGGAACTGTTTTGCAAAACTAATGTGTTCGATTGGAGGTCTTAATTGCTGCCTATTTCCTTCCACCCAGAACTGTCCATTATCTCAAACCCAGACCAATGCGTCATCAGTCTGGGAGGCATATAACGTGTCATTCATATCCGGCAACGAGAAAATATTTCTAAAATAAGACTTTTATAATTGACATGTGTCAGATTCTTATCAGAGTGCCTTTTCGCTAGGACTCTAAACTACAGTATCACTGCGGACTCCAATTGAAGTCATACCGCTGGGGTCTGAAGTGGAACACGAGAAGGATGGATGGAGGGGGGTGCTGAGTAATATGACTGGAAACACAAACGGTATGTTGTCCTGCCCAAAAAGAGACCAGTGGTGGGGCTGACTATGGCTTAGGCGTGTTGTGGATGTAAGAGTGTAATCCCAGCAGATGAGAGTTTGTAGCCCTCAAAGTCAGGCGGGGTCCTGCTGAAGATGCTCTTTGTTGCTATGTGAGTCAACCGACGGTGAACGATACATCTGAAAACTCTCTGAAGCCGTTTGTCATGGAGGGCATGATCTTCTCAAAGAAACATGAAGCGGACGATAGGCCAGAGGACCCTGCTGTAGCGAAAGACTTGACATGGACTTGACACTTCTGTGAGGTGCCTTTTCTCCACAGCCAGAGTAACCTGAAGGTAGCCTAGTCACACGTCCAGCTTATTAAACACGCTGAATAATTGAGTTGCATGGCTTTAATTTGGTGTGATCTTAGCCACGCAGTGCCATAAATAATTTTTCACAGCTGGCCTTGTTCAGATAAGAAACTTCTGAACCGTCATTAGGGGAATATTTACAACAGTCGATGAACAGGTAAACACTTTTATAGTTAGGTGGCAAAGAACACACTGTGTGAGATGTAATTGGGGCATTTGGGTACCCGCTGTCAATTTGCTGAGGATTTGTGGGCCAATTTGAAGCAGAGAGACGGCATTGTGCTATTAAATTCAAGTGGTTGAATTTAAGGCATTTCCTGCACTGCTTGCCAGCGGGGAAGACTTGTGCCTTGCTGTTACGCCATGCAGAGCCACAGTTAATACACCTTTTGTGTATTCCCCCAATCCGAAAAACGCTCCATGATCACTCAGCCCCTGCTTTGAGTGACACTTGATTGGAGGGCTAATAGACACGATAGAAAGGTCCACCTGCCGCCAATTCATTGAGGTGATGGGGAACATAAATGGCACCATGTCTGGGAAGCCCCGTAAGCTAAAGGAGAACTAAACATAATTAGCCGAAATAGATGGCTCCTTTAATTGAAACAAATCACGGTTACGGTGTTATTCAGTTTTATGATTAACCCCACATTCAACTTAGCTCAGCCATCGGTTTTGGTATGACTTAGCTTGTTCTGGCATATTTGATAAAGCTACCCTGCGTAGCGGTTGTCAGCATTCAGGCGCCAGTCATCTACATTTAGACACTAGCAGTTGAATTTTCAGTCTGATTTTAAATCCTTTCTCTTGAGTTGAATCAGATTCCAGTAGTAGCCGCTTTCTCAGATGTGTGGTTTAGATTGCTTAAATCAATTGATCACGGATCTCCTTGTCAAGCAGAATGAACAAGAAGCTTCAATGAATGACCAGTTCATGTGGTGAGGAGACCTCAGACCTCACGCGACCGCTGTCAGAAAAGAAAGCGTCATGATTCTCTCAGCTGGTCCAAATTCTTAGCTGAGCTGCTTGGAGATGTTGGATAAATGTGTGGTAGTTAAAATAATATATATAATATATAATATAATATCCTGACCTCAAATTACTTACAATTTTCTTAATGCCATGTAGCATTATGCTATGATTCACAGTGAGATTACTGGAAGAGCTGAACTGTTTATACGCATCAGTTAAATGTTTCAGCACTCTTGTGCAGTTATTGTATAATTTCCCGTCTCTCTAAAATCCTCTTAATTATGTGGGGGGGCACAAATCTGCCAGTCACTGGTTGACTATCAAAGGTAGAGCCCCATTTAGGCAGGCTTGAAAATAAATGGTGCAAAATTAATTAGCTCTTTAAATGACATTTATTTATTCTGTCCAAAAGCAGTTCAAGTGAGGAAATCTGAATAAACGTGAGTCATCCTGTCAGGCAGAAAACACTGTCTGAATCTGAGGAAACATTTCAGCCAAAGAGTAGCCGCCATAGCAGGGAAGGCAAAGCCTTATGATCTTAAAAAAAATACTGGAATTGGAAACGTGATCAATTTAATCAGCTTGCAACATGGTCCTGTTTTTTAAAATCAATTTCCTATATAACATTTGAAATATATTTTTATATGTCAAATTTGATGTCTTATTGTCTTTGAATGTACCAATTATATCTTATTTTTTGTTTTGATAAATAAGTGGCAAATAACAAATCTGCAGCCCAAAAAAACAGGACCTACACCACAACTCATAAACTGTAAATTATTTTTTTAAATGTACGATACTGGTGAATCATTCCCCAAATCTCTTGAAAGGCAAAGGGGCCCTCTTCAAGGAGCATTGAAATCTTTTGTCCCAGGACAAAGGTCCCTGCAGTGGTGTTTGCAGCTGAAGAAAGGAATTGCATAGATCCCAGTCTTTTTGTGTTGGGATTTGGTAAGGACTTCTGGGACTTCAGCAGAGTTGCAGTTGGAATTCTGAGTTTCTGGAAAGTCCTTCTGCATTGACTTTGAAAGGAAAGAAAAGAGAGTTATTCCCTTATCTATTTGCTCCAAAGTTTCGGGGCACTTGTACCTGAATGATCTGCCACCGGCTCAAACTTCACATAAAGGCAAGGATTGGAAGTTATTTAAAGAACTGAAGGTTTTTCTTTTTCTGGACAGTGTTAAAGATTATTATATTATTATTATAAATTCTCTCCTGCTGTCTTTCTCCTGTCCAAAATAAATTCCACATAAAATAGTGTTGTCACACTCACGATGCGTCATTCTGGGACTGATGAATTGTAATCACTTTTCAGTGTTTTGTTTGTTTGGCTGTTCTATAATTGTGCTGGAGTCCTGAGAGGCTCCACTGCTGAGATTACCCATCAGAGAAACATCAGAGAAGGGAAGGAGCTAACATGAGCCGTGCTGACTGGCAGGGCAAGGCATATCCAAGCGAAGACAGCACAAACAACACCATCAGCCACGATCCTCACAGGCATATGCATCACAGACACAGAAGCCACCGACACAAACACTGCCGCCCCAGCAGACTCCTAATCAATATGTGACTATCTCTAAATGAAGAAAGCGTTGGATTGTGTCTAAACATAAAAGAAACAACTGCAGACAAAAGGCGTAGCGTAGCATAGAAGCTAAAGGTTGGGTGCAATATAAATACGGCAATCATTTTCAGGGGCAAAAAAAAGCTTAGTGAGATCTTCGCGCAGAATTATGTAAGGGGCCCGGTCGGGGTGATTTATGTCTGGGATACTGTCCCGTCCACGCGTGGCTGACTGTGAAATTCTGGGATGCTTTATTCAAATGATGAATGTGTTAATGAGAGAAAAATCACGAGGAGCTCATTAACCTTTCCGAAGATAAATTTTTATCTCCCAGGTTACAACCCCCTCCACGGCATTACCAGGTGTATTTGTGGTAAATGTGCACGCACACGTGTGTGATGTGCTGCATACGAAAGATACATCTGTCACATCCGTGAGATTATGAGCTTGCATTGCTCTAGTAGACAACAAATGGCAATAAAATCCTATGTTCACAAAAAAACCCTTTGCGGTTAATTGAAGGTGCCACGCGATTATTTTTTTATTAAGAAGCTGGTGGCAACACGTTTATTCTTTTATTTTATTTTTTTCTGCTAGATGCAATTTGACTCAATGAGGTGTTCGATCACTGAGAATTACAATCCTGTCAATACATGGATCGTTCTATATGTTTGCAGATGTCACTTGTCTCGCGTGCTTTTACACGTTTAGCTCAACCCTAGAGCTGTTCGGGGGTGTCCTATTGTAGTCCTGTGTTAATGTGCTTACTTTGGTTGTGGATCAATGTGCTGAATTGTTAACTGGCACGAAAAGAGTCAATACAGTTCACTGAAATATTCTGCTTCATTTATTGCCAAATCAAAACAATAATGATATATGCAAGTAAAAGTTTTACTATTTCTTTTTTTATAATTTTATAAATCCTTATCATTTATATATA
>JAOYSI010055279.1:0-24894 GCA_025775065.1 Hiodon alosoides
ACCGCCACACTACAGTGGATCTGGCGTAGACCAAATGCTAGACCTGCTGTATCCCAGAGCAGGGCACTAAACACAGATCTATTTCCGTTAGGAAAATATAACTAGTTATTAGCTTGAAACTAGTCTCAGAAGAGACTGTCATTCACAGAAAAATGATTCTGACATTAGCATGTCAGGGCAGGATCTTGAAAAAGTTTTTTCACACTTTTTATTGATGTTTTTTTCTTAGCAGCTTCACATTTGGAAGGCCTTTGCTTGTAAATACTTTGTAAATAAATTTGGGAAAATACAATGTAGTTTTTTTTCCTGTGTTCTTTTGGTCTTTGGTCTTTTTTTTTTTTTTTAAGCAGTCACACATTCCTTTAGACTGGAAGTTAACTTCGTTTAATGTGTTGTAGAGGTACTCCAAGAGCTTGCAGCAGTTTTTGGCCAGAATGAAATGAAACAAAAGCTGATTCTGGAAGAACTCCTCAGACAGACATGCGTAATAAATGTGTTGACCCTGTAGTTATTCAAATTATTCTTTGGCAATAGTATTTCTGTTATGTTGGTTGCAGTATGTAGTTAGTGGTTGGGGAAATTACTTAGTATTCAGAATTGAAGGAGCTGCTCCTCTTTGCAACCCATAACCTCAGCCCTTGGAGAAAAAAACAGTTTTATCTCTTTCTTTGTGTGCACGTGTATAGGTAAAATTAAACGTACAGTATTTTTATTAATTAGATTTATGTATATGAAATGTTGATTTGTTTCATGATACACTTGCAGCATATCATACTTTAAAATTAATTAAATACTAACAATTTTTTTTTTAAATATGTAACTCGGGCGGTTTTTAAATTATTTTAAAATTATGTTTAGAATAATTTGTGATGGTAAATGATAAAACTGTAACGTCGGTCTTAAGGGCTTGTTTAGTATTACCTTGACATAACCTATTGCTTCTAGACTAAGAGCAGGGATCGACAACTCTCTTCCTGGAGTGCCACGATCCTACAGATTTTCAAAGTCCCTCTTATTACTAAAACACTGAGCATCTGGACAATCTGCTGTTTTTCGGCATAATAATTGATTCAGTTTAGCAGTTAAGGGTTTGGGTAAAATGGAAGCCAGAGCTATCGGTGGCACTCTTGCCGACTCCTACCTTAGAATAGAAGAGTAACTCTCAACGCAGTAGAAACAGTCTATGAGTGTAGGCGATATTTGACTTTCTTGTGTGGAGACTTTGGTGTGTTTTCTCTTGTAGACCTGATTGAAAATGTCCATCGCTCCATCACGGCCAGGTGTAACGACTTTCGTTCCTCACATAACGCCATCACAGTTTCCAAGAAACGTAACTGGCTTCAGCAGAGTTCAGGGAAGAGCCGGGCCTTGGAGGATGGTTTAGTTGCCTTCGGAACTGAGCAGGAACATGGCCAGGTGGCCAACCCCCACAACTCTTCCTCTGAGGTCCACAGGCTAGTCCCTCAGTCGCTGCATCTGTACCAGTCTAATGCTGCTGTGAGTCGAGCCCAAACTGCCGCCAAGCCCAGGTTGTCGGACCCAGCCCAGGAGAATGAAGCTGACGATGAAGGGGAGATCTGGTACAACCCCATCCCAGAGGATGAGGAGCCAGAGCTGTCACATTTGTCTGCAGTGTGGCTCCAAGGTCCCCAGGTAGCAGAGCACCAGGCCTCACAGATGAAACCCAATAATGGGGACTCTGGGAGAGTTATAGGAGTGTCTCCTAGTGGGGTGAGTGGCATGGAAGGACGTCTGAGTGGCCCACCCAGCAAAGCAAGTCACACAAATACTGTACATTCCATGGAGCCTGTGCAGCTGCACAAGCAGATGTTCGTGTGCAAGGTTGCAGAGGAGATCCCAGTACCCAGGGCCACAGCTCCAGGTACAGTATAATGTCTCTTGCCACAACATATGGAAGGAGTACACCTACCCGTTTTAATGGCTTGCTCTCTGTTTAGGCGTGTGTTCTATTTTTTGCATTGAATGTTCACGATTATGAAAAGTAAATGATCAGTATCTACTTGCATACAAATGAGTCCAGTATGCTGCATTTTACTGAAAAATCGGCTATGGAATTTTCTTTCAGAATTTGTGTATATGTATACAGCTTCCATAGTTAGATACAGGGAATACACATGTGCTGATATATTATGTTTCTCATAACTTGCTAGCTATATAGAAAAAGTAACTTATTTACTACTGGTTTATTTTAGTCGTAGTCAAGTGGTCATAATTTAACCTTCATGGTGAATCCATATATCTTTCTAGCACAGCCTGTAAACAACAATACAAAAATAAAATTGTAGAATGCACTATCTACAATAAGTAATTAATAGTAACTGTTACAAATTAAACATTAAACAAGCCGTGCAATTTAAAATGTGGACGAATCTGCGTCCGAAAATACCGAAAGGCCGGGGAAAAAACGAAATAAATACACAAGCGCATTGCTTTCACAGATGCTAATTCGTTTACATTGAATGAACACCGTGAGTGCGAGATCAGATACGTTTTTGCCCTGGCCCAGTATGGACGTCGCCAAGACCAGTTAGTTTGTGATATGCTGGTTCCTGCCTGCTCTGACATTTTACTTTGACTGCCTTCTTCCAATAACAGTAGGGCTATAATACTTGCGGCTTACTGCTGGTCACCTTGCAGCAATGCCTACGAGCGTTGACATTACGTTATAGGCGTATTCTTAACTAATTGAAACAGGAAAGGATACGTGTACACATTAATTCTGCGGTAATTCTGCCATGTACAGTGCAAAGAATTCTGGCAAGTGTACACGTCCTAAAAAAATATAGCGAGCAAATATGGCGGGTTAAAGTACGGATTCTGTACTATTGAACTTTAACGTTGAATGTCATACAAAATTATTTTACTTAAAAAAAGTAAAACATTTACTGAAATATTTATTCATTGACGGGCTATTTGATATGGGGTCAATAAAAATTCAGAGAAATGAGAAAGTTCCGGCATTTCCTCGCAAGTAGCTTTCCTTTCGTTTTTGTTTGTCGTGCTTTCAAGTCGGAAACACTGCTATAAATAACATTATCAGACACACTCGTGCAATAGATTTAACAAAGTTTACAATTATATGTTTTACCCATATTACTGAAGTCTTTAAAGTAGACCTACTGCAAGGCAACCCCAAAATTAACCTATAACATCTAGTTGTGCAGGGTGGCTAAATACAACAGATATAGAAGGATTTGTTGACCGTTTAAATCCAAAATACATTGACTTAATGACATTTAAAAAATCGAAGGACCTTAAAATATTCCGCAGTTGCATGACAGCGATTGTTAGGAATTGTAGATTGTATTCGAGGGTGCTCTTTAGTTAACACGGACGTCATGTGTAATTAAAGGTGCAGCGCCAAAGTTCTATAGTGTGTTTTTTTTCCCCGTTTGATGTGGCAATGGTAGTTCTGTCGTTGTGCCAAGATTAAAACTTTTGAAAGCAATTGCCTTTGTCAGATAAAACAAAATTGTTTGGTGTAAAGCTAAGTGAGACTGTGTTTCTCATACTTCTTTTATACATTGAAGCAAATCCCCCTCTTTCTTTAAATTAGAATTCAAAAATGTATTCCAGTGTGTTCATATGACTTCACAAACACTTAAGACGTTTTAGATCCATTTGAGGTCCATAATACAGACGATTATTAACTGCTTCTAACTGTGACAGATGGGTAACACCCCAATTGTACACACATAACTTAGAGAGGCACATCATTTTGTGACTATATCAAACATATCATTTTTAAATAAACAACTTGATGATAGATGAGTAAAAGAAAAAAAATGTGCAGCTAGTTTTACTGAGCTTCAATTTGTGGATTTCTCTCTATCATGTAAGTAAATAGTTTGGTTTTATGACCTCAGTATGTTAGAGCTGGTGGAGCCTGGAAGACAGACATTTTGCGTCAATGTCAACAAGTTGTGAAGTAAGGTTGAAAATGTCTAATGTCTATGTTTTTTTTTTTTTACCATTAAGATCAAATCTAAAAATGCTTAAAGTAATCTTGCAGCTTACTAATTGTTTAAACGTTTTTAAGGGCTGTCATTCTGACTTTTTAAGGCTGGAATTTATTGTCTGAATCGGAACTCATTTGTTGTTGCCTGTGGTTTTTCTTGAGGCCAAACAGGAGCGTTACTAATTGTCTTTTCAATGAAATCCTGCTTTTATGACATTATGCAGAGCTGGCTGGTGGGTACTACTGTAATCCATGCTATAAGCAATTTGTTTTGCTGTCAGGTTGATGAGCCTTGATTGACACGGCACTGCCTCTTTAAAACCATCAGTGTTCATAATCCCTCAGGATGTAATTCCAGTTGACGTCCTATCTAAATGTGGCCGTGGCATTCACTCTGCTATTGTGGCTTTCAATTATTTAGATTAGGGGATAAATGGTCTTCTCATGAATCCAATTTCTATAAAATTGGTATGCGTGTCTTTTCACTGGTGTCTTTTCAACTATTCACTGGTGCAGGCATACTTTTCACAAATGTGATGTTGTTTCTCTGTGTTTCTTGCAATGCATTAAGCTTCTGGAAGGTAACTTGGATAGTGTAGAGGGCAGAGTTGAAGGACAGGTCCCAGACTTGCAGTCATGTGAATCTTACATAAGGGTAGGGTTACGGATAACTTAGTGAAGAAAATGGGCTGTGCACTGTATAAGTGTAAGCAGGACTGTATCTTCTGTGTCCTTATGAAGGGTGGCTTTTAAAAAAAATTCTGACGTCTTCGTGTTATCCAGGATCTCTGAGTACGTAGCCAATCCTGCACATCGCCGGGTTGTGCCAGGGCATAGACTGACAATACCTCAACAGGATCAGACTTTGGAAAATATCTTGGATTCTCTGACTGTATATGTTTAACAGGTTATTTAAGCATTTAGTAAGTTATTATGATTTAATAAATATTTATCATTAACTCTATCCTTAACATATATGAACAGAGTACTTGAGAACACACTGAAGAAAGTCAGAATTGTGTTTTTATATAGCGCATTAGGCTATATGACATAAGGTAGGTAGAGCTGTCAAACTGTGAGTTATCAATGGTGAGAAACCATAAATAAGTGCTTTGCCAAATGTTTAGAGCCTGAATCCATAACACTATAGGGGTATTTCGTAGTATAATTGAATTGACAAAACTTTATTTGTTATTGCGTATTTTTACAAATAGCAATTGCATTTTCCAAAGGGGGAATCAAAGCAAAAACCCTGTGCAGTACAGGGAAAACTGGCAAGTATTCCCTGACTACAGAGGATAACAACTCCTGAAACGGTAAATGTGTAGAATAAAATAAAATAATAAAGTAATTAATGAGGAGTTGAGCTGATGACTGTACGACTTCAGCTCTTTGTGGAAGATTGGTGGGATAGCCAACAGTGCGCTACAGTTGGTTCGTTCTTGATTCTTGGTCCTCGCTGCCAAGACTACACTGGAGATAATACTCTTCAGATGTCTATAGCTTATCACGTAAAACAAGTGAGTTATGAGTGTGTTCTATGCATTTAATGCTTCTGTTTTATTGCTGATCCATGTTATATTTTGCAGAAATGGAAGGCTTTATAGAAAGAAAGGAAGAAAAACCTTCTATAAAATTGTATTATTATTTTTGGTTCTATGAGACATCAACACTCCTGTTTTGAAAGCCTACCTTGTTTGAACTTGAACATAGCTGCTGAAGTGTGTCCCTGTCATGTGAGACTTTGCTGAAAAAGCCTCAATAATAACAGACCCATAATTGGTTACATCATGTTTTACCAAGGCATTTGCGACTTGACAGCTAGAAGCCCTAGCCTCATCTTCACTTGTCTGGGTTGTGCCTTTTCAAACGTAATTATGGACCGTAGATGTGACCACTGATATTCCTGAGAGTAAGAGGGTGAGGTATGGAGGGAGACTGTAAGAAGTGGTCAGATGAAACTCTAGTTCCATTGGATGGAGAACAACGTCTGGTTTCTCACGTGCTGAATCTTGAGCTTGACATTAGGGATAGGGTTTCAGACTACGAAACCGATCCCCAGGTAAGGGTGTTGTGTGTATCTTTTTCCTGACACTCCAAAGAAGTCCCAAGTTTTGAAGTGATGTGCTTGCTCTGCTTGTTTCCACTTCCACTTGTTTTTAGAATGGCACCTCAGCCACTCAGCATTTTCTATGCACATTCTATGAACAGCCTATGATTCATCTCTTTACAGAGACAGTGGTACAATATTTGCCAGGCCTGTACCCCCAGAAAGCATGCCTGTGGCAGCATTGTCAAGGACAAACTCCCTAAACTGGTTGTAAAAAACTTGAGAGGAACCCAGCTTAATCCAAACATGCTGCTACTGTGCTAGATGACATCCTTTCCATTCAAAGTGGTTGCAGCACTTGGAAATACTGCTGTAGACATCAACTTCAGTCTTGGAGAGCCCCAATCCATAGATGCTATTTGGCAAATCCAATAGTATTTGCAAAGTATGGTCAGCTTGTGGGCTTTTGCTCTGATCTGGAAACCAGCACTCTAGCCTTCGTTATTAGTTTATTTATTTAGTTTTGCAAAGTGTTGGCAGCGAGAGTGAAAGAGGGAATATTCATGAAAGAGCGGGTCTAAACATGGCTTGGATCATTGCAGAATTCCGTGGATCAAGCCCCCCTCATAGAGCGGGACTCTGATTTGCAGGACAAGAGATGCCTTTGTCCCTCCTCTGCTCAGCCAGACACTTCGGCCAGAATAGCACAGCGGGCCTTCTGAAACTGGAGCTGGCTCTGCATGCAGTCTGTGCCACTCAACTCTACTGTGAGGGGAAACATGAGCAGAACGTAGAGGAATCACTGTCAAAAGCTAAAATATCAAATTGTAAACAATGTTTACTAGAAATCTGACGTAAAGTGCTTGTACCCAGACGATGCATCTCTGGGGTCAATATTTTTCTATTTTGGTGGATTTTTAGCACCCCTTTAGATAATAACATCATTTAGTTTCTGACATTGTTTTTTAGCCTGTAATTTTGTTTGTCATTTTATTTCTACATAAATCTCTGCTAAAGCTATGGCATTTTTCAGATATAGAAACCTGCTGCAGAATATATAATTATTTAAATTATATATTGTACAGAGTCACAGTGAATGAGTGAATTTCCATTAACATTGTGTTTAGACCTCCTTGAAAGGTAGTAGCAGTATGAATCCCTGATTCTATAAACTGTTATTTATCTCTTTCTTCAGTCTAATTGCAGACAGGCCAGTGTAGATGGATTATTATAGCATTGTGAATGTAATACTTAACAAAGGAGTAAGTTGTCTAGCCTCAAGGTGTTCTGAGACGTGAATATGATACTTGTTCTAACAGAATTCAGTGGAGGTTACCTAGAGGGGAATGTGACTTCTCACATTTTTCTCTGATTTATTGGCCTACAGATATATTACTACATGTGAACTTGATGAGACTGCATTGTTGAGTTGATTAATCATTGGTCTCAAAAATAAACGCTAATTTTTTTTCCCACCATCACTCTCATTTCATTGTTTGCATAAGAAAATGTACCTTTGGAGTGATGACGCTGTTCGCTTGCTAGCTAGCTAGCTAAATACCGTAATGACACAAACCAAACGCCAAACTGGGTTTTGTGCAGTATAGCTGATACGGTTTCAAGAATAGCTGTAACATTGGCATACACTATTTAGCTACTAGCTAACGTTGTGCATTCATTTATGCCTTTCGGGGACTGAGAGGGCTAGGGAGACTGAGGGACCAAGGAGTTTTTTTTTTGTAGCGTTGCATTCTCAAAACCAATTAATCGCGTTTCATTTTGGTTAAATCAGCAAGATGGAACTTTGTGCTGTTACATTTTATGTTATATTCTATTTTCTGCATCTGAATCTATAAATAAATCTGATGGTTCTCTTTTATCAGTTATTTTCTAGAGATGATATTGAAGTTAACTGCGTCTTCAACGTCATAAGCAATACGTTTTAATCTATATATAAAGAGAGCATGTTTTAATGGTTATACTCCCAATATTATTTACTTTGCATGTCTGTATTAAAAATGGTTTTACTAAAAATACTAAAACTAACGTGGTTTATTTTTTAATCATAAATTAAATTATTTTTTAATCCACAGATTAATCAATTGACAGCCCTGTAAATTGGACATTAGGGTAGCTGAAGCTGTTTTAATGTTGAGAAGGTTATATGTGCTACACTTTATTGGTAGTTAAATTATGATTTCACAATTTAATGTAATAAACCAAGAAAACGCTTTATTCTTAGCGGATGGCGTGGTATTTAACGTGGTTCTTGGTCCTAAGTTATTTTTTAGACTGGTTTATTCACTTGCCGTTTACTATGGTTGATTTTATTAACTTTGACCCCCTTTGTTTGCCTTTGTTTCCTCCAGATGGAATTGAATTGTCAAACTCTGGTTTCTCACCTCCTTCCAGCCCCAATCCCTCAAAGAAGGGAAGCTCGATTAACTGGTCTTTTCCAGACAAGATCAAGTCTCCACGCACCGTGAGGAAGCTGTCCATGAAAATGAAGAAGCTGCCAGAGCTTAGCAGGAAGCTAAGTGTGAAAGGGACCCCAAGCAGCAGCCAACCAGAGCCGCAGCCCCCATCTTCCAAAGCCAGTGGTGTGACGGAACCTGGCCGCGGTCCCCTGTGCACCGCCCCCATGCCCAGCCAGGCCGCTGCCAGCAGAAACGTCATTTCCCGCTACCATCTGGACAGCAGCGTGTCTACTTATAGCAAGAAAAAGAGCAGTGGCAGCTCTAAGTCCTGCAGCAAAGGGGGCTACCTCAGTGACGGGGACTCCCCAGAGCTGGTGGTAAAGTCTGGAAAACATGGCTCCGAGGGCAAGACACCGAAGAGCAAGGAACCCCTGGCCAGCGGCAGCCACAAGTCGCATGGCACAGAGCTGGACATTGATGCCTTTCGGCACTACAGCTTTTCGGAACAGCCCAAGTGTGCGCAGTACGTGTCGGGCCTCATGAACGTGCACTTCTACGGGGCAGAGGACTTGAAGCCGCCCCGCGTTGATTCCCGTGATGTGTACTGCGCCATACAGGTCGACTGCGTCAACAAGGCCCGCACGGCCCTGCTCACCTGCAGGACCTCCTTCCTGGACATGGACCACACCTTTAACATCGAGCTAGAGAACGCTCAGCACCTGAAACTGGTGGTGTTCAGCTGGGAGCCGGCACCGCGCAGGAACCGAGTCTGCTGCCACGGCACGGTGGCGCTACCCATGCTCTTCCGGGTCACACGGACGCACCAGCTAGCGGTCAAGCTGGAGCCGCGGGGCACGATCTATGTCAAGCTAAACCTGATGGAGCAGTGGCAGAACTCGCTGGGCAGGCCGGACAGGGAGCGTGAGCCCGAGGTGTTTGGAGTAGAGGCCTGGAGGGTGGTGGAGCGAGAGAGTGTTGGGCTTATGGTGCCTCTGCTCATAGAAAAGTGCATCACGGAGATTGAGAAGAGGGGCTGCCAGGTGAGCATGTTAATAAGGTCTCTTATTTTTAATTTTAGCATATAAAGAGAATTTTGTTTTTATTACCGTGTATTTGGTGTGGCATACACTGTTCAGAGGGTCTTCTCATCTTCATGAGGCAACACATTTTTTATTTTTTATTTTTCCCTCGCTTTAAAGGGCGCAGCAACCAAAATGAGACCCCGCTTTCATTTCTTCTAATTAGAGTCGAGACGCCAGAAATAAAAAGCGTCTGGCCGCTAGCCCTCTCTGGCAGTGCTGTGGACTGTTTCAGGCCTCTCTAGGTCTGTATAACACATTCATCACTTCCAAACTGGGGAGCCTGTCTTTTAGTCTTGAGAGAGATCAGTATTAATTAGAAAAGCATGCAGACCTGGCAGACGCAGCTGTTGCACAGCAGGGCAGGCTCAGGATATTACTTAAGCAGTTGGGGCCCTTACCCCAGCCTCTTTCCTCTTCTGTCTAAGCCTGGAAGGATCCGACGTCAGATTAGGAGGAATTTATAGCATGTGTCACAAGGGCATTAGGGACTAACACACTGAATACCTTTTAAGTGCTATCTAGAATAGAGTCTTTCTAAAATGAAGCAAACGTCTTCAGTGCTGAATAGTCTGGCTGGCTTTATTGCCGCTGGCTTTATTGCTGAGAAAATACAGCGTATGCTTGAACCGGAGATCACTAAAGTTCTCTTTTTCAAACTTTTGCCTTTGTGAAGCCAGTACGTTGCAATCGTGTTATAGAACATGACATGTGCCATGCTCAGAGTAAACCACTGAACTTCAGTCTGTTAGACATGGACCACACCTTTAACATCGAGCTGGAGAAGTGAAAAAATGATGTTGGAAAAGTGTCAAAGGAATGGTGTGAGAGTGAGCAGATGGTCAAAACATCACACGATGCCTTCCAAATTTGACTGAAATCATCTCAACTTGGCATTATTCTCAAGCATTCCTGTTGAGTGCATATAGGATTTCCTGTTCTTTTTTCCCTCCAATTAGCCAATTAAATTCTGGGCTACCAGCGCAAAAAGCCCAGATACCCCTGGGAATAAAGTAAGTGCAGGTGGTTCCGCCCACTTCCCAAGTTTTAAAAATGATTTATCACACATTTCTGTACAAACGATTCAGTGCCGACTGGATTGCTAGACTGCGGTGCCCCGAAGTTGACAGAGGGGACTGAGAATAATATACGCCAACTTGAAGCAGATGTGAATGGGTCTGGTGTGACCTTCTTTATGGTGAACTGTTCTTCCTCCACTTCGTTCAGCCAGTTCCCTCAGATAAGCTTGACTTAGGAAGCACTGTTTTATCTTAGGAAACGTCTATTGTTTCCTATAGGAAAGCATATTGCTTACTTCTTGTAGGAAAAGCAATTTGCTTCTGTTACACCAGACCAAAAACCAATGGCTCAGTGACCAGGTTGTCTTTACTGTCTTGTGACGTGTCGAAGTGTCAGCTTGAGGGATCTTTTACAAAGGACTGCTGGGTTTCCAAGCCATGACGGGAACCTTGTGAGCTATAATCTTCTGGGTGGAGTTGGTATAACCTAATACACATGGCAAGAATGTCAGCTTCACCGTCAACAAATTGAGGGGAATGGTTTTAATGGGGAGAGGGATTTTTCTGTGGCATTTAACCTTGTGTGTGTCAAAGAATACGTTACCGACCATGAAAGTAAAAACGCGCCTTTAAAAAGCCTACAGTGATTAGTCACGTGTCTTTATTTAGTAGCGGGTACCGCATCTGTTTACTGCATTGTGTATGTGTGTGTGTATGTGTGTGTGTGTGTGTGTGTGTGTGTGTGTGTGTGTGTGTTGGGCAGGTGGTGGGACTGTACCGTCTCTGTGGCTCGGCGGCAGTAAAGAAGGAGCTGCGCGAAGCCTTCGAGAGGGACAGCCGTTTCGTCGAGCTCTCCGAGAGCCAATACCCCGACATAAACGTCATCACAGGTACAGCAAGGCGCCACCTGTCGGGTACCCTGTACCCCAGCCCAATCATTCTGTTGTCCTCTTGCTATGCCCACAGTACTTTAGCCCCCTTCTGCATATACTACAATCCTTACACCCACTGTGAATTCCACAGTTGTTCCAGAGCTATTTAATTGTCTGTGTATCTTCTCCAAGGATATTATATTATAATAGTGGTGGGCTAGAATAATACTTATTCTATGCAATGTTGATATGCCGTCACACCCCAGTATTTGCACCTAACTGAATCCAGGAAAAGTAAATGCATAGCATAGAAAAGTTATAGCGCAACGGTTTGTGTTATAGTTCATACATATAATTGCATGGGCAAACATCTTTCTTTCAGTAAAACTTGCTCACTGTGGTATGTATCATATAAAATTACTGAAGAGAATTAAGCCAGGCTACATAAAGTGAGAACATAAAATGGGACATATATAGTTTTTATATCAATATTTTCTTTGTATTTTAAAACTGAATCACTTGCAAATCGACAGGATTTCTAGACACAGTCTCTTTCGCTATGATAAAAACTCTTGGGATTATAGACTTATAGCCAATATAGCTTAAAAAAGAGTTTTACGCATTAAAAGCAGTATTTTTATGTCATTCTCTGCTGGGGCCTGAGATGACTGTCCTGACATGAACCAGGCTGAAATTAATCTTTTTTCCTCCAGGTTTAGACATGTAATCTTCGCACTTCCAAACCGTCCAAGGTGACCTGAAAGTACTTGGGAAATCACAGACAGGAAAACTGCTCTTTGTCTGCTGACCAAAATGAGTGCAATCCAGGCCATATGTCAAAGTTATCAGCCAGGTTCTTTTTAAGTTATGAATTCCGCTCTCGCTAAATC
This sequence comes from Hiodon alosoides, assembly GCA_025775065.1. Classification (NCBI taxonomy): domain Eukaryota; kingdom Metazoa; phylum Chordata; class Actinopteri; order Hiodontiformes; family Hiodontidae; genus Hiodon; species Hiodon alosoides. The sequence continues at coordinate 12,307 of JAOYSI010055279.1, forward strand.
TGCTCTTTCGTGAGACTAAACATCCTCGATGTGAAGTGCTAATATATATAACCGATGTGTTACAATTTTATCAAACGGGCTTCTGCAGTCCGGAATTCCAGTCAAAACATGAAATGAAGCAGACAAAAAGGGGGGGGAAACTGGTGAATGGATGGACTGGTGCATCCTTTTCTGTTCCCTGCAAAACAGAAAAACTGTAGCCCGGAGTTCTGGGTTCTTGTTGGTTTAGAGAGGAGGCCCACTGTGCCAATCTTGTATTATTTGAGCTTTGATCGGCATGAATCTGCATGTCGGTATAAAGAACACAGTTAACAGTCCAGCAGTCCAGAAAAAAGAGCCAGCACCAACACGGATTGTTGATTTTTGCTTGCTGTCTACATTTGCGCTGTGGAGCAAGTGCACGTTGGAGATAGACGCGTAGGGGGGGAAGGGGACGTTTGAGCCAGCTAAAAAGAGGCGCTGAAAGGGGCCGTGTGTCATGCTTCTAATACGATATCGAAATGGTGGAAGGAACTCCAGTTGAACCCGCAATACATGTAGAGTGCAACGCTTGTCATGCACTCATGCAATCAAAGAGCATACAGACATTAAAAGTGTTAAAACCATTCCTCCTCTCCTAGTGTGTGCAGAAGGACTACCTTGGTGTTTTTATTGGCGGACAGCCACGTTTTGAAGTGAACTTCTGCCTTTTGACCTGTGGTATAAGAATTCAAGCGTTGAGGTGGCCTGTGTGTGGATGAGGCAAGGATGACTTTAAATAATAAGCTCTAGGTCCTTCTTTTCCTTTTCTTGGCCCATTAGAAATGGGGCAATGAGGCAAGTGTCATGGCTGTGTATCCTTGTGTTCTCTCTCGGCCCGGAGATTCTGCCAGACGGAGAAACTGGTGTGCTTCTAAGTGTTCACACGGGTCTGTTCGACTTTGGGTCGCCCTCTGTAGAGATATAAATGTTCAGTGTAAAAGGTTTTCAATATGAATCCAATTGATTTTAGATTTAGTTTTAAACAGTTTAGTCAGTCATATTATTTTAAAGACTGTATTTATATTTCTGGACAATGTCACTGCGCTGGACAGTAACTACAGAAGCAGATTGAAGGATTCCTTCCAGACAGGTATCCCAGAGAAAGGGAAGTCAGAGTAATGTATTTTCTAAAGATGATGTAAAAAGAGCTGATCAGAAAATCAGTGGGGGGTTTTTCTATAGGGTGGGGAAAACTCTTTTTGCAGATAATTGGTTAGGGTAACGCGTGGGTCAAAGCTGCTGACTCCTTGATCCTGCCTGCACCCCCACTCCACCCCCACACACAAAGTGACCACTGCACAGCACCCTCTAAAGACACGGAAAGTCATTAACAAGTCCCTCCTTTGTTGTCGAACAAACACAGATGGTATTCGCCTCATGAGTTGGGGATTAGCTGAACTCCAGGCTAGCAAGAGGGTGCCCCGGATACAAAGAGGTACATATTGTGTGGGTGTCATAATCGCACGCAAAGCGGCGTTTTGGGCTGTGCCCCTCTCTTGGCCAATAATGAGGGAACAGAACAAGCCACCGTTTGTTTTAAAGGCCCACACTGGGAGCAGCAACCCATCGCTTGTTTGAACATGTGGTTAACAACATATTGGCTTAAGATGGAAGGTGGTGGAGGTCTTAACAGATGCAAATACCACAATGACAGCGACATGCCTCTGCACCACAAGATCAAAGGGCAGATTCTTAATGAGCCTTCACCGGAGACTAGAAAGTCTTGGACTGAGAGCAGATGTTACGACTGCAGATGTAGACAATGTTTTAGAACTTTGACACTCAATCAGTACCTCGTCATTGCAACGATGAAACAATAAAATATTGTTAACGCGTCCTGGGCTCTGTGAGAAATAGGCCCCCTCTTCAAAACCTCTCGCCTCGCTTCGAATGTTTCTGTTTTTAAGTAATTAACATTATTGGCTGTGAACGCTGAGCTTGTCTGTTGTCTGTTACACAGACTGTGGAAATTGAAAACATCTGTCAGAATCCTACTTGCACACTGCAAAGCCCTTACCGTGCCTTTAATTTTGGTTGTTTTTTTTTTGTTTTTTTTTTGTTTTTGGTCGAGGTCCAAGATCATGCAATTTGATTTTAGGTGCTATAAAACAGAAAATGCACAGCTTATGCTCACATGATGTAAAGACAGCACTCTTTGTGTTCCAGGGTCAGTCAATACTTGCACGGTGGTTTTAGTTGTTTGCAGTTGTGACAGATGGTGTCGCAGGTCTGTGAAGTGAAGAAAAACCAATGTTCGCCGTAGTATTTATCTACTGTTGCTCATAGCTAAGTGATGATTTACAGCCCTGGCAAAGGTTTTGAAAGTAGAATAGGTATTTTCAATAGAACCATTTTTTAAAATAATTGTTTTGCCTTAAAACAGCTAGTCATGAATAACATTTAAGGGGTTTTTTTTTTTTAAGCATAGATTAAAAATTAAAAAAACAATCCAGTTTTGTGTAATTCATAAACCACAATTTCCTCTAATAAGATGTTGTCAAATATTGTCTGTGAACATTGGCTGAACTCTTCATCCAGTTTAACGGCCCATGATTTCACTCTTGTAAAGTTTAAAACATGCACATACTGGCTAAATGTTTTTTTAAATTTTATAGTACAATGGAGGAAGTACTGTTTATTTAATTACGTGTCTTCTATAAAAAATTTATAATGGATGCCATGGGGGAAATTAGTCAGCTGAGAAGTAATTGATCAGACTGAATTTTGCTTGGAGTTCATTAACACAGCCTTTAGCATATACATTTTTTTAGTATTTAGTGACCTCCTTATGCAGTATGGAGTTTTTTTCGTATAAAACTTAATCTGAATATGGTCTGGTAAGTTTGTGCTCCGTATTAAGTTCAGTCCTTAAATGTCTAGACAGTCTTTAGTCAATGGGTTCAGTAAGGCATTGCGGTGGTGGTGTTCCTTTTTTATGACTTTGTAACTGAGCCTCGGACAAACCAGTGTGACTTCCCTTGTGATTGTGATGGTGACTCTTAGTCCCATTCACAGAAGCCTATCAAGTGAGAAACTTTAGAGCCATGCTGAAAACGGATAGGTATTTATTCACACAAAAATAATTTGCCAACAGAAGTTTTTCCAAGTATTTTTTTTCTCTGTAATACAATGACAGACAAGCATTTTTTTTCCTTTTGCTTGAAGACAAAAATGGGTTGTATACATTGTCTCAACCTGGAATTGTATGTTACTGCTGCAAACAGTGCCACCAGACACAGTCCTGCTTCTCAGGCTGGCATTCCTGATTCCAAACAGGTATCCCGCCGGGCTCCATAAACATACCACAACAACGGGCTGACTTTGCAGGTAGCGAGGCATTCAAATTCAAGTAAAAAAATAAATAATTAAGACGGTTTAGAAATTGCATTTGTGATTATTAATGCAAATGATTTAGCTATGGAGTATTTATAATTGGTGTGTTATTCATTTGAAATATTGCTTTTACAGATAATGCACATATCTGATAACAGCAGTAGAAACCATCCGCAATCTTCCGTTGCTGATCACTCTGCATCATTGTGCAGGCTCGGATTTGACACTTGCTGTTACTATACTATGATATTGGTTTTCACGCTCTGTCTGATAACTTTCACATGTGGTTGTTTCCCCAGGTGTTCTTAAGGACTACCTCCGGGAGTTGCCCTCCCCCCTCATAACCAAGCATCTGTACGAGGCCGTTCTGGACTCCATGGCTAAGAGACCCCTGCGCATTGGTGCCAATGGCTGCGAGAATGAAGTGGAGGACTCTGAGCACACTGTTAGCCTCTTGGAGAACCTGCCAGAGGTGGAGAAGGTAATAATTTTTGGACACCTTTCTATTTTTGGGGGATGGGAAAGTGGCTGTTAGTAATCGGGTGGCATTTTGGTGCAGATGTTGCGCCACTTTTACCACTGTGGTTTTCTGCAGTAATTTGCTGGTTTCCCGGGCTCCTTTATATTCCTGCTTTGGCAGCATTTCCCCAAGACATTGGTCGAGGGCCTGTCTCTTCTTGCTCTGATGATAGGGCTCATTTGGGCCAATCTATGCAAATATATTTGGAGCTGGAATCATACCAGTTGGCCTCCACCTCTTTTCTCAGAGAGGCCCTCTGGGAACTTTTCTGTATGTTAAACTTTCTGTGATCTTTCTAGGAGCCTGGAGCCAGTTTTGAAGTTATTAGCTGGAAAAGAAGTAGTAATGTAAAGTAGTAACAAAACCCAGGTTTTTTCCATCAACTCTGCTGCACCTGTGCTTGATGACAGGCTACTCTGCGGAAGCTTCTGGACCACCTGAAGCTGGTTGCCTCGTTTCACATGGTGAACAAAATGACCTGCCAGAACCTGGCTGTGTGCTTTGGCCCAGTGCTGCTCAGTCAGCGACAGGAGGCCTCGTGCCACAGCAACCGGGTTTTCATCCACTCGGAGGAGTTGGCGAGTGCCCTGCACTTCAAGAAGCACATCGAGGTGCTGCACTACCTCTTGCAACTTTGGCCAGGTACGCCGTCCCGGTGCTTCGAAACGTCTGCGTTCCGCTCAGTTTCTTTCCTTCACACGCTTTGAGCTGATGGAGAATTTTTCTTGGCCCATCAAAAAATGCCTTGTGTAGTTCTACTTTAGTGGAAAGATCTCCAAGCCATTTGGATGGATATAATACATTAGGTTAAAAGCTTCGAGACTTTGATGTTGTGCATCTGCCAGCCAGTATACGAGCCATTTGTCTCCAAGTGTTATATCATAGATGAAAAATGGTAAAATTATTCATCAGAAGAAAGTCAATTATAAATCTGATTCGTACTTGGGGCCTTTTCAACAATTTCCTTTTAAAGTAAAATCTGTAAACTGTTTTCAAAGATCATGCTTAATGCCTAATCTTCAGCTTCTTTTCCACCTATCCTGACCACAAACGTGTTCGACTATATGTGAGCACCTCTGTAGTAAGGTCTAAGAAACAACCTTCATACAGCCTTTAAGGTCAGCGTTTGCTATGGGGAATATTAGTGTAGCTCTTCATATCCCAAAGATTGGGTCGCTTTCAATCTTGGCATTGCTGCTTACTGTAGCTGTATCTTAAAAAATGTATTACTAATATGTAGCAAAGCTAGTAGTTTCTATCACTTCCTATGGGTGCAGTATGGAAAAGAGATGGAGTTAAAATAAAAAGCTTTTACAGGTCAGGAGCCTATGATGTGGGTGAAAACACGAGCGTGGAACGTGCTAGTTAAGGACGCATTCAAAATTTCAGATTGTGTTCTCAAGGATTGTGATATCATCTCACGGTCACCCGGAATTTAGGTATAAATAAGCCTGACCCAGTATTTTCAACACGCCTCAACATTGCACACACCTTTTCTGGTATGAGAAACCCTTTGCTATAAAAAAAAGGCATTCTTGACCTTCCTTACGAATTCACATACAATAGAGTACGATGTACAATGACTGGGCCGCCTTGAAGAGAACCTGGATCGCTAGGGAAATCGCGCTCAGTGGTGGCAAGGAGATGAAATCTGAGCTGTGTGGGAGATAGTGGGCAACAGGCTGGATATTTTTAGCCCGTTGCAGACCTGGCAGTGGCCGTTGTGCTGCAGACAATGAGCTGCCGGGAGTGGAATCTTCCATATGTTTTCATACCTTGAGACGATTTGGGATTTTAGGGTTCGTCCCTTGTCTTGAGAAAAAATGTAACATAGTCAGACTTTCCTTTTTTTTTTTTTTTCTTCCCCCTTTTACCCTAACCCAATAAATTAGTCTTTGGCAACGACATAGTAGTGATAAAATGTTGCTTTCTCTGGCAGCAGCCTTTTGCAGTTTGATTCCATGCAATATTTTTGTTTTACCACTCACTGTAGGAAGCAGCTAAAGGTGTTGGAGATTTAGTTACAAAGAGTAAAGAGGAGGACAGGTAACCGGACCACGGTCTTGTATGCGTGTTGAGTGTTGCACACTAAACTGAGCTCATTCGTATTGAAGACAATGTATCTTTCAAATGTTTTTGCCTGTTTTTCGATGCGGTTGATGGTTTTGCCCTTTTAAGTCATCGCAAAACTTTTTGTGCCGGTGTCAAAACATCTGCAGTGTATTAATTTCTGCATTATTCACCATGTTATGTTTGTTATGTATTATACATTACAGATACTAGCGCATTTTATAGGTTATGCTTATGCTCCATAACGTCGTAGCTCAACTGGGGGATAGTTGGAGTTTATAGTAAAGTTAGAACAATAGTTGACACGCTAAGTCATAAGAAATATACACACACAAGCTGGGTTTTGCAGAGTGAATTTGGCATGTTTCAATGCTGCATGGCACGTTTTCTATTTTAGAAAAAATATTTTTTTCTATTTTCAGCTCTTTAAACTGTTGAAAGAGCTATAACATACCCTGCGCTTTTCTCTGTTTGTCAGTGGTGGACCCTCATCGCACAACCTCTGCTCCAGTGAAGGAGCCCTCGGTGGAGGTGTCCGTCCCCCCTCAGTATCTACGCAGGCGGAGGGACCGACCGCAGGTGCTGAACCTGAGCGAGACCGAGATGGCCGGGGTGTTGCGCCCAAAACCCGGCAGACTGGACAGCCCCAGCAACCGCTACGCCGGGGACTGGAGCCGTTGTAGAGAAAACTATCTGGAACCGCCAAAGGAGACGGCCAGCGGGGAGGCTGACTATGATGATGTGCCGTCAGAGGAAACCGAGGTCACTGAAGACCAGAATGGGCGATCAGATCAGGAGTACCCTACGGTTGAGGAAGACAGACTGAGCGAGAGAGAGAGAGAGGTAGAGGAGGCCGGCCCACCCGAGGATTCAACCGAGAGCTTTTTGTCATCGCAGGAGCACCTTGCCAAAGACCACACATACCAGGCCTTCATCAAGATCCAGGACATCAGCCCAGTGTTGAGCGACAGAGTCAACCTCAAGGACCTCCAGGAGAGTATTGACACTTTGATAGGTAACTTGGAGAGGGAACTCAACAAGAATAAGTTTAATGTCGGGTACTGAATATACTAAACGGCAATGAGATGAATAAGTGTTGGTTTTTACGACTAAGTAGTGTTCACAACTGAGTTTTTATAGATTATTGTGAGACTCTCGTCCACCATTTTTTGTTTTTCTCACCAGCTGTAGGTTTTTTTATTTTTTTATTTTATCTTTTCTTCTTCTTATTAGAAGAATCCATTAACCCCAAGGGGTGTAGACGGTGCCTTAGTTAAATTTGTTATTTGTTGAGGTACATTTTATTGGTAACTAATGCACTTATGAAGCAGACTTTGGGAGGGTTTGTCACTTGTGGACTGACTTGTGACAAACACCGTTGGGTGAAACTGCCCTCTTTCAGGAATCTTGAAATGCTGCTGGGACTATGGTGGTGCATCTTTCATCAACTGGGTGCTGATGTATATGATGTATACAGCTGGCAGTTATATCACATTCATTTGTAAATTCAAAAAGAAATATAAAGTAATAACAAACGATGAGCAGGGTACGTAGTCATAGAACCTAATCTGCTCATTCTGAACCTAAATGATTCTTATAATGTTAAAGTAATTAGTTTTTATATAACTGTACATGCAAATATCCTAATGTATTATTTTTGAAACTCCATATATTTTTGATAGTTTTTTGTTTTTTGTTTTGTTTTTTTACTTAAAGCCAAATATTAGAGAATCAAAATGATTCTGAATCAGTTGTTCACATTTTCAACAATTGTGGTAAGTACTTTGACAGAGCATTTGCTATCTAATTATTAAACAATTTCAACCATCCAGGGATCGAGGAGTATCAGTATTTAAGTGTGGGTCGGTGTGTGTGCTTGTGTGAAGGGCAGCATGTTTGTTGTTGAAACACACTGCAGAGGGCACACCGTGATTTTAGAAGGACATTGTAAATCGAGAATTGTCTTTGCTCTGTCCTGGAATACTGAATATTATTTTCTTGAAGATTCATATAGTTACACACAGTATTCTAAAAAGTAATCAATAGAAATCTAATAGATAAACTTGCAGAGCCCCTAACCTTTGGAGTATTAGATATAGAGAAATTTTATGGGCATTATGAGGAAAGAATTACTTATGAAACTGGCTAATATATGTGGCGGGTACAGGGATGTTTAAGTCTTTAATTATATTTTCAATTTTCGTGGATATTATACTGATATTTATAACAAAAAGGTGAACCCTAAAATTCACTAAACTTGCAGCAATAGTATTTTGGTATTATATATTGTAACAATCCTAAAGCATGGCTAAGGGACCTGGGCCTTTGAGTGACATAGTTATATTTCAGCCTTTTGCACGGGAGTCCAGGGATCGAATCTCGCCATTGCTCGAAGTAAAACTTTCAAGAAAGTGCATTGGTACTGAAGTGGATGAGACAGATCTGTGTTCGGTTATCTAGAGAGAAGAGACTGAAAACCACTACTATGCAACAGGCCGTGTAATAGTCCTGGAGTATTGCTAAGAGGCCTGGGACTTTTAGCAATGAGGTAGCTTCACTGACTTTGTTACTGGAATCCAGGGTACCCTCCGGAACATTACAATATGAATAGGGGAGTAGTTTGTTCTAATGCTAACAATAACTATCATTTTATTTTAAATAACCCATCCATTGCAGGAATTTTTCCCTTTTCTTTCAGGTCAGATTTTTTTCTTAAGATGGCTAATCCCTCTGTTGCAAACTAAAGCATTGTTGTAAAATCCTAAGAACTGTTAGTTCTGATTGATTGATATCACTGAACACTACTCCTTATGAGTATGCTTTTACAGTATGTTAATGGTTTCCTCACTTGATCATTTTGTTATACACATTAAAATTACCTTGTAGTATTGAACCAAGTATTATATTGCTTTGTTATTAAGACAATTGTACACACGATTCTATCTCTGGAAGAAGATTTCCTGCTTTGAAATAATATATTGGACTAATTAAACTAGTGTGCCTGTAAAGTATAAGCATAGAAAAAAACGAATTTGTACAGGGTTTGGAATTTTTGTTATCTGTACATGTTTGGTATATCTAAGTTCCTAGTCACTGTTGGTGTTGACTGTACTTGTTGCAGTTGTATTTACATAAAGTTTAACGGTGAAAAGCTTTACAGTTGAGTGTATTTTCATCTATCACTGTCCAAGATTGTTCATATAAATTACTGTTTTTTTTTTTTTTGTTTGTTTTTTTGTTTGCAGCCTAAAATGTAAATCTGAAATGTGAAAAAAATTGAATTAAATTATTCCCTGAAAAAGACTTCAGTTGGGCCGCTATTAAGTAGGCTACTCAGTGTAAGTATGGGGGGGAAAAAGTACTGGCACTTTCTTCTGGCACTGCCATTTGGTACAAAGGCAGGTTTACATTGTGTATACTGTGAGCTGGTCCCACTTCTCTTGTTCAAATGCTTTCCTGACAACCTATTATTAAAGCAAGTTTGTGTGTAGAGGCAGAAGGTGTTCATTTGTTGTGTCTTGTACTATCTTTGTAATGGTTTTTCTTCACATTTCTGTGATGGAAAAGTAACCAATGTGATGAAATGTCTTAACTTTAATATACTGTATAAAATATGGTCGTATAAAAGTGTGTTTATATATAAAGTTATGTATGCATAAATCAATCTTTAGCTAAATCATACTGACTGATTCCATTTTGGTGGTATACAGCTTGTATGTTTGGCCAATTTATTGTTAGTACTATTGCACTCGACAAATAGGACTGAAAGTGGTTGAATCATTCAATAATGATAAGGTTAACTTGATTTGCATGAAGATTCGGGTGATGTATATGGTTGTCACACGGCTAGGATTTTTAGGGCGTCCTCCGTGAAGGCGAGAAATTGGAGAAGAGTCATTCTTCACAGCCGAGCACGAATAAACACCCCAGGCTGCAATCATAATAATAGTGGGATAAATTTGGCTGCCAATTTTTCCTTAATCTGTATTTTTATTTGGACTATGTTGATATGTAACATAAGTATTGTTAAGGTGATTTTTGTGTAACAGAACATCGAAGTAGTTTGACCATTTGTCTGTTTAATCAGCTAAATCTTAATTAACAACAGGCAGACTACATCTTATTGTCGATCTTGAGGCTTGTCAATGTCCCTGGCAGACGCTCTTCTGTGGGGAGACATTGCAGGGAGACACAGGTTGTTTGTGGCCAAGCAAAGTTCAGGCCCGTGCTTTATGGCCCACCACAGTGTCAGTATACACAATCAGACAATTGCTGCACAGATGGTCATTTTATATTTTCTTCGGTTGGTAAGGGAGGCTCTTCTTAAATTGTATGCTTTGATTATTAGAAATTATAAGGTAGCCCGTCTAGATTTCTGCCACCAAATTCCTAGACTCTCGTGATTCAGTTGAGAACCTTTTTGATAGTATCATCATAACCAAAAACCATTAATGGAAGACAACCAATTCATGCACTATTAATCCATTGCAAATATTATTAATGAAGCAGAAAAATAAAAGATTGGTAATGCATCTGTAAACCACATGTACTGCAAAGATTCATTTTGAGGGCTTCACTTTTTCATTCTTTCCCTTAATCATGCTTTCACTGATTCATACATTGTCTCTTTTTTCCGGGGTGACCTCAGACGATAATTAAGGAAAAGAAAAAAAATGACTAAATATATGGCCGTCAACCCAAAATGACTGCTATTTGATGACAAACCCAAAATGAATGTTATTTTATTTATGATTTTATAGCTGAAGAACGTTATGGGCAGTGTACACAGCAGCTGGGCATTGGCGAACGTATATGAACTGTCTGGAGAGTTTCCTTCAAAGACTTAACCCCACAACCCCCACTTTCCCAGTGAACTGAAAAAGCAGAAAATATGCCCAAGGACCCTTTAACAGGCAGATTTATATTCCTCTCGTCTTGCTTTCTCTCCCTTTTAGCAGTCCGGGGTGGGGGAACCTTTTTAAAGCAGCAACACAGGAGCAGGTTATAGATTATTTATAGAAAATTTGTGAAATCCGTTTAGCGTTAATGAAGAAATGAGCTGAAAGGAAACTAGCAAAATGAAACCCTTTATTCAATTAATCAACAGATTGTAGCATTTGTTTGCTTGCTGTAAAATCCACTAAGGTTTTTTTTTTTTTTTTTTTTAAGTAATTGACCATCTGTGCTCATTGGCTTAATTGAAAACATTTTGTAAAGGTCTCTGCTCAGTTCCATTTCACTTTTGTCTTCCTCTTTGGTGTTGCCTGGTCTCACTGACAGGTCTGAGTCATGGAAAGAGTGAAGTCACCTGTGTAGTGTTTAATTTGCTTGAACGCTGCCTTTAATTTCTGCTCCAAAGCCTGCGTTAGCTTGTGATGCAGCTAATCCTGTTTTTGTTTTTACATATCTAGCCTTGTGTAAACTCAAAGTTTTAATGAATGTGATTTATTTTTAATAACAAAATAACCTTTAACCAAATTCAGTTTTTGTGCTCATAACAGCTGCTGATAAATTGGTAGGGTTATAGAAGGCCCTGTTCCACAGCCTCATAGTGAATATGGCCCCCACTGACCCCATGGTGGCGCTATAGCAAATGTTTCATCATGCTAACTTTGATTGCAAAGCCCCAATGAACCAATAATCTGTTGGTTCCTCTGCCATTTTTAATTTTCTGAACAACCTTTAAAATTGTTACGATTGACTCCATAATTAGTATGAATACTCCATGTACCAAGTCTGAACAAAATTTTGCGATGGAAAGGTTTTTAAGGCAAAACCTGGCCAAAATAAATTAAGCGTGTATTCGCTTTACTATACATATTCATTTAATTATATATATTTTGACCTTGCAAGAAATATGATTCAACTCAACAAATTGATACACAATAGGACTTTTTGTGTGTAGAAGATTATGCTGTGATTTCTCATAAAACGTGGTGTGGAACTTAATTGGCCTGCACCGAGCCCTAATCTCAACCCCATCAAACACCTTTGGGTGAATTGGAACGCCAAAAAAGAATCATAAACCCAACACCAAGTGCAGATACAATTTCATTCCAATTTTAACAATCAACAAAAAGTTGATTTAACAAGATTTCATAATGAAATTTGGCCACCAAAATGTCTTTAACGTTGACGTTAATGACAGAATATTGTATTTGTTTACAATGAAGATATACAACTGTACACTGGGAAAAAAACACAAATGTAGGAATATTTTACTATTGAATAAACATGTTAAACTGACACTGGGCAAGGAATGATAGACCTAACCCTAGTTTTATTCGTGTTTATACATCAGTTACGCATTTGTCCTCATCAGCTGGAAGGAGGCCCATGTTCTTTAGAATAACTTTCTCTTGGGAGAGGAAGTCTTCATACTCCTTCAGGGTTTCCTCCTCAATCTGTTCCACCAGTTTCTCAGGGATTACTGGTTCCTGAAAATAGAAATCAAAATAATTTGTAATTGATTAAACAAAACCAAAGATTTTCCTATCCAGCTATGACGTTTCCTAACACTGGGTGAGGACTAGTTAGAAAAAAACACAATTTTCAGGTTACGGTCTGAAAGAGAGGGAAAACATTGTTTGAGACATTAGTGTCTGAATTCTATATTTTCAACCTACCAAAAACATTGAAAATAA
>JAOYSI010055289.1:0-18581 GCA_025775065.1 Hiodon alosoides
TCATGTTGTTTATGCCAAATTCTGACCCTACCAACTGAATGTCGCAGCAGAACTCGAGACTCATCAGACTAGGCAACATTTTTCCAATCTTTTACTGTCCAGTTTTGGTGAGCCCATGTGAATTGCAGCCTCAGTTTCCTCTTCTTAGCTGACAGGAGTGGCACCTGGTGTGGTCTTCTGCTGCTGTAGCTCATCTGCTTTAAGGTTTGATGTGTTGTGCGTTCAAAGATGCTCCTCTGCATACCTCGGTTATAACAAGTGGTTATTTGAGTTGCTGTCTTTCCATTCTCCTCTGACCTCTGCCATCAACAAGGCATTTTTGCCCAGAGAACTGCCGCTAACAGGAAATGTTCTCTTTTGGACCATTCTCTAAACCCTAGAGATGGTTGTGTGTGAAAATCCCAGTAGATCAGCAGTTTCTGAAATACTCAGTCTGGCACCAATAACCATGCCACATTCAAAGTCGCTTAAATCACCTTTCTTCCCCATTCTGATGCTTGGTTTGAACTTCAGCAGATCGTCTTGACCATGTCTACATGCCTAAATGCATTGAGTTGCTTCCATGTGATTGGCTGATTAGATATTTGTTTTAGAGGTGTAATGAAGAGGTGTACCTAATAAATTTGTGTGGGTGTCTTCTTTCCCCATGCTCCTTTGCCTGCAAATTAAATTTAGTCTTCCCCCTTCTTTCTTTATACACTCTCATTTTAATATTACGTATATTTCTCTACAAATTGATATCATACCAAGTTGCACACTTTTATATATTCCAACTATTTTATGATTTGCGTGCTAGAACAAGCAGGTTTCATCATTATTTACCTTTTGTATTTAATCAGTTTTCCCTCCCCATCTTCATAATTGTATCCAGGTCCAAACTCCCACCTTTCCTCCCATTATCACTTGTGTCAGATGAGAGTATTCTCCTTTTGTCTGAAACGGGCTGCCGTTTTGAACAGAATTTCTTTTGATCCCAATGATTTAATGAATCGCAGACCTTTTTCAATTTTTTGTCAAAGAAATTTCTCGAAAGACGGGCGATGGTTTCCTCTCTAAAATTTTGTGGACATGGCCTAATTTTAATTGACTTCAGTAGTGTTTCCCGTTAGCTGGAGGTGGATAGCTCCTGACATCAGGGTTGTTTCATTAGGTTGGTGAAACACTGGTATGTCACCGTTGGCTGTGTAAATCGGATTTAAAAAAAATAATTCCAGTGCAGCGTCCTATTGGGGTCCATCTTGGGGCTGTTTTGTATTTGTTTTTCCTGTTTTGTATTTACACTTCTTTACCGGGCAAAAAAATCTAATCCAAAATAGTTTTCAAAATGTCACTTCATCCGCAATCCGGAAGATATGGTGCCAGTAATGCCCTTAAATAAATTAATGCAATGGCTCTCTTGCATGGCAGTTTCCAACAAGTGTACATTTTTATTGTATAACCCGTAGCGTAGTTCCAGCAAATATTACCTGCTCCCAGTTCCTGCATTAGTTTGCACACATTCAAGTCAATTCATTCACAATTAATTAAATTCTATTCAGGGCATGTGCTATAGCAGGCATTGCACCCAGGTCTTTCCTCCCCTCAAACCTCCGGTGGCAAAATGTGCCTTCGGTCGAGATTGGTGTTTTATAACTCCATCAAAGGCTTGCGATGATTGATTTAGCTGAAATCCGGTAAAAAGGTGTGTTATGTTAGTCAGCCGCTTGCGCTGTTGCAATGCATGGCAGACTTAGCAAGAGTAGCTGCCGGCAGAGCTTAGCGTTAGAAATAATTCAGTGGGGTAAATGGGGCACATGAGAATGGGGTAGAGAATAAGATACTTGTGTTGATTTGAACTGACGGCCATCCCGTCCATCCATCTACTTTTGTCCTCAAATCACTGTTTCTTTGTTTCTCCCCCCTCCCCCCCCATCAACCCTTGGTGTGCTGTATTTCAGTGTGAATTTGTAAATTATCTCTAAGATGGGTGCTGGAGTATGGAGCCGAGTGGGGCCATTTGGGTTTGTGTGAAAGCAGGAGATGGAGAATGAGTGCGCTATGTGCAGCCTTGTGCCAGAACCTGTTCCCTCTCTGACTGTCTAAACCACCTGGGTAGAAATATTTGTCAGTTTTTGTGCTGCATGCCATACTGCAATACAAAATAGACACGAGGAGTTTCAGCTGATCTCTGATTGCACAAAATATTTCTCTAAACTGGTCTGTTTCAATGGCAGGATTCTAGTTGACCATATTGTAAGTTCAATACATAATTCAGCTCTGGAGAGTGTTAGTATTTCATTACTGATCTTGACCCTTCCTTCATCAATAGATTTACTGTCAAGCCCAAACCCACTTTCAACCCACAACCAATTGATCTAATTATGTTTTAAATTACATTAAAATTATTTTACATATGTACCTAGTTTTAACTAAAATGTTTTAAGTCACTTCGTTAAGTGCTTGTCTTCTGATCAAATCCTGTGATCCATGGAAAGCTATATAGACCTATATACTGGCTCCATGGTTAGCATTGGTGCCTTACAGAGCCTGGGTCCTGGGTTCAAATTTGCAAGTTCTCCCTATATTCGCGTGGGTTTCCTCTGTGTTTGCTCTGGCTTTCTTCCCACTGTCCAATGACTTGTGAGTTGGATGGATGGGCGTCTGCAATTTTGGCGTCTGTGTGGTTATGTGCGTTGTGTCTGGTGCACTGGTGTCCCATCCTGGATGTTTTCCTGCCTTGTGCTCTATGCCTAGCCTATTAGCTGCTCCAAGAGGTGAGCTCTTGAAAAAAGCAGTTATAGCTCTGTGTTTTTCCTGTTGTGCTAGAGGCTGATTAAGCCGCTACTTCTCTCACTAGCTAGCTATTTAGCATTAGGGTTTAATCGTTTAAATGTTAACAAAGCATCTTTTTTTTAAATTTGCGGAGACTGAGGGATTTTGTCTGCAGATCGAGTACAGCAAGAAAAAAAAACATGTTGAACACCTTTGTTTTGTGTGACTATCTTTTGCCCAAATTGTTAAAATAATATACAATAAAATGAATAATTTGATTGGCATTCATTAGCTACCCTGTCAGGTAGCTTTCCCTGACTTAACGTTAACTTTGTATTTCAGAATAAAATCTGTTCTGACTAGTTAGCTAATGTAACATGTGACAAGTACAAGCCTATTACCAATGGCAACACTAATGTTAAATATTGATTTCCTTTTTTTGCTATATTGTGTTTCTAACACAACGTTATTTGCTAACTAACCCTTGCTAGTAAGGTAGCTAATGTGCCTACAAAAACAAATATTCAGAATGTCATGTTATCTAAATGATATAAAATGGCAATTGCAAAATGAAAGTGACTTAATATTTCTAATATGTTTTACAATAAGGTATGGGTATGTTATTAGGCTCTGGAAAATATATTTTCCACCAACAGAGATGTGCTAGGCAATATGGGTGAAAGTGATAGAAATAAAGTTTCAGTTACACACTTTACCAAGTTCTCTGGCCGTATATTTATACGTATCTTAAAGGGTTTTCAATTATTTGCAATTAATAAAATCATAACTGCGTAAATGAAAAGTAAATCCTTAAACGCAGATCTTAAACTTAAAGTTATTGTACACAGGTTTATCTTTGTCTGTCATACCTTTAATACTACATCCAGGCCGCAGTTTGGGTATCACTGCCTTGGTCACAATGTGAGCATAATAAAGTATGATAAATTTTACATATTGATAAAATATTCTAAAAAGCAGCAAAAGACAGGTTTGTTACTGAATTCAGTGGTAAGTACTATGAAACCGTTGGCTGTAGTAATAAAGATGTTTTATGATCTCCACGGTAGATTGAAATTAGGAATTCAAACATTTTTTTAAATAACAGTTTAAGATATCCAAATGAAAAACTTCAAACCGTTAATCTGGTGGACCAGCTCCAATTTAGGCTACCCCTTCTGCTACTTGCTCCAAAACTACAACTTTTTGCGAAACATTTTGCAGCAGAATAGCAAGCCTACGTCGTTAATAATAATGTCATGAATTATGTATATATTACGTTAGGCAATTTTTGATTGATCATAAAACCCTTAAAGGTAAACTTGCTTGCATGTTTCTCAGCAAATCCATCTGTAATTATCGGCTTGCCGTCCATGCACAACGGTTTTCCATCTGTGCTGAGAAACTGCTGTACTAGCCTAGGAAAGGAACGTAATCTACATTTCTTCAGTAAATACCCAGCTATATAAATGGATTAACCAGATTTCTAAAGGTTTAATGACATGCAAATCGCTTGGATAAGTGTCTGCCAAACATAAAAAATTAAATAGTACATAAAAAAAATAAATTCATAATGAGCAGGAAATTGGATTATTATTATCCTGGGCCAAAATGTTTCCATGATGTGTTATTTATGAAGAGTAGTATTGCCCAAAAAAGCCCAAATGTCTGGAATGAATGACTTGGAGCATGTTAGTATGCAGGCAGTATTTATAGGTATATCTCTGCAAATAATAGCTCAGTTGCATCCTTTTAATGTTTTTTTAAGTGTCTTGGAGAATCTCTCTTCATGCTGTTGTGAACAAACGCACTTCACCTGTGTTTCAGTATGGTGATAGTCATGATGTTTGAAAATATATTGTTTTTCTTACACCTGTTGGTTAGAAAATGATGCAAAATGAATTTGCAGTGGGACTTTTGACATTTTACTGTTCCCTTTAAAAAGTGTTTTATGGTTCTTGATAGTCACATTTCTTATTTCTGCGGTAAAGGTAGAGTGTGTAACAAAGACTAAGTGTACGTATTTGTGGAAAGTTACATTTTTTTTCAGCGCTGGTTGACCCTGTGCCTTTTAACATTGAATTATACTGTGGAATTGTGCTTTAAAGGGTGGCTAACATCAAGCGGTTTAGCTACTGATAGCTCTCATCTGCATTACTGCCTCCCTCCCCTGGCTGTGCATATCAATTTTGTAAGTTTGAGCATGCATTCTGAAATGACTCACTAGAGTTTAATAAGCAGAGCGCTAATTTTGCCAGGATGTTAATTCAGTGCCTAATTTCTCCCACTGTCACCAGGAGCAGAAATTGAAACCGGTGACAATGAAAGTCGACAGAAGCAAGCTAAAGAAGACCCCGACGGAAGCAGTAAGTTCGGGGCGCCAGTTGCCTCGTCTTTCGCCCGGCCCGGATTTATCCTGCTGCTGGTGCCTGTTCTGTCTTTGTCTCTGTCTCTGTTCCAACCGCATCTGTCTGCCTTCCAGCCTGCTGACTGCAGGACGCTCATAGAGAAGCTGAAGGGATGCAGCGATGGGCAGCTGCTTCTAGAACTGCAGCACATCAAGACCTGGAACATTGGCAAGGTGGGTGGGAGTCTGGAGGGTTACACCTTCAGTCTCTGTACCCACATGTGACTTTACGTCAGTGCTGAGCGATAAA
This sequence comes from Hiodon alosoides, assembly GCA_025775065.1. NCBI lineage: Eukaryota > Metazoa > Chordata > Actinopteri > Hiodontiformes > Hiodontidae > Hiodon > Hiodon alosoides. Next base: position 5,406 of record JAOYSI010055289.1, read on the forward strand.
CCGTATTAAAGTTTCAGTACCGCCGGCTAACGCGTCCAACACAGCGGCCTCATTCAGCTAAAAGTGCGGTTTTGCTGTATTTTACCCACGATAATAAAAAAATTCTACATTCCTAAAATGTGCTCCAATAAATTAAGTCCCAATCATGGAAACGCCAGCAATGTAAGGAGACGTTTTACAGGCAAAACACATGACGGGTGTAAAGCATTTTCAAACAAGGAATAAAAACATTACTGAACTGTTATTGTTGTGTTACAATCGACTAGGAAAACCACATTAAATTCCTTATCTGTATTATATTTAAAGAAATCAATGTGTAAATTAATTTGCCAAGACACATTTTTATGGGAGTGCAGGACAAACCTATCAGCGGTTTTACTTTATCCTGCAGCTGATCTGACGTGATCAAAAGATCTAACATTCAGTTTAGTTTATTGTTTTTATGCAGTCACTTTAATTAGTCGTCATTAACTTTCTGGTGTCGCTTCTCATCCGATCACAGCAGATTGTCAGGAAGTAAAACCGAACTGAAACTTATCTGTGGCTCAAAATGTTACCCTTATAAAGAACCTAATGGCTGGGTCCATATCAGCGCTATTTGTAGGTCCAGTTTCTAAGCCATTTTACTACTTTCTGCCCCAGATATGAATAGAATCAGTGCTCCATACTAGAGACATTGAATGCTGATGGCCAAGGTTAAATGTGAATTATTAGTGTGTGACATCCAGTTGCTTAATAAAAATAAAACGGGAGTTGGCTTTTTGTGCACCTTTGCCTAGCGATGGCTCTGGCTTCTCATTACCAGTCTCTCTCCCCCTCCCGGCAGTGTGAGCTCTACCACTGGGTGGACCTCCTCGATCGCTTTGATGGAATCCTCTGCGATGCTGGCCAAACAGTGGAGAACATGTCGTGGCTGCTGGTGTGCGATCGTCCTGACAACAGTCAGCTGAAGGCCCTGCTGTTGGCCGTGCTCAACTTCACGGCTCTGCTGATCGAGTACAGCTTCTCCAGGCACCTCTACAGCTCAATTGAGGTACTTCACGGCTCTTTTGTCTGCTCTACCGGTATCCCTTTCAAGAATTGTAAAGATATAAATAGACACACATTTTCCCTAGAGGACCAGTGATATCCGATGTCAGACTAGGTATTTAACCCTGTTAGAATGCATTTTTTGGAGTTCTGTTCCAGATGTGTTGTCACGCTTGTCGAGTGCACTGAAACGCTTTTAAAAATCCATGACCAAATAAATATATTGTAATGGGTGCATTGTTTTAACTGAACAGTATAATACAAATGTTTTCCTGTGATCGTAGCAGCTGATGAAATTTAATATTCAGAAATAATTTGGAATGCAAAAAAAAGATTTTTAACTTTGCTCTCTGTAGTGAAAAGACCTTATTACAAAACAATTAGGAGATCGAAGATGGTAATCATACTTTATACATTTTTTTTTTTTTAAACCTGAAAAGCTTTTTTCAGTCTTTTGCTACCGAGCAGCTGCCTTCTGACAAGATTCATTTTAGACGAAGCTGCAGAAAGGGAATCCAGTATGTTCGATTAAGATGCACATAAAGATAGTTCAGAAAAGTTGTTATATTCATTGCTGTGTGAAACACCTCTGTAGGTCCTGGCTGATGGCCCCATTAACAGCACAGTGGAGGGAATATCACCCTTATGTTCAATGCTCTTTGAAATAACCTCACGTTCTGCTCCCCTTTCTTGCTTCGTCTGTACAGCATCTGACGACTTTGTTAGCGTCATGCGACATGCAAGTGGTCCTGGCTGTGCTGAACCTGCTCTACGTTTTCAGCAAAAGATCCAATTACATCACCCGACTAGGTTCAGACAAGAGAGCCCCTTTGCTAGCCCGTCTGCAACACCTGGCGGAGGTTTGTTTTCATTATTTCTGCGGTTTCCACTCTGTCACCTGGGTTACAGGTAGCGTTCACAAGAAAGCAGTCGCATGAGGATATGACTTATGAGGCCCGCGATTTTTTCACAAGTACGTGCAAGGTCTGAGATCAAAATCTTGACCAGATGCTGTAGGATGAGTACTTGATTAGTACTCCCCAACCCTCGCACTTGATTAGTACATGTTGCAGCCTAGTTTTTCCAGACTGCGCTTCTCTGATTTCACCCTAGTTTTTGTATTTTTGGAATTTACAGAGCTGGGGAGGGAAGGAGAATGGGTTTGGTCTTGCAGGGTGCTGCAGGGATCTGCCAATGACGGTGAGAAAGCTTTTATTTATTTTTATCAGGGATGTTGGTATCATTGACAGAACGGTTTAGATCATTGTTTTCTACGAGGCTTGAAAAATCAGTGCAACCATTGTTTATTTTTCTGTCATCTGTCACCGCTTCTTCTCCCTCTGTGACATCTGACTTTGTGTCCCTTTTGTGTGAGCAGAAGTACCCTCCCAGCGCCACAACACTGCACTTTGAGTTCTATGCCGAGCCCAGCACTGAGGTCAAAGTGGACAAAAAGGTGCAGGTGGTTGTTTGTAGCTATTTCAAATTTGTTACCGTATTAGAATAAAATGCAAAATACCAGTTGGAGACAAAACTGTGTTAAATAAATAAATAAATAAATAATAAATGCACAGGGTAGGGGTGTGTGCTCATGTACGTGTACATATGCTTTTGTGTCTTTTGTTAGCAACATTTGTACGCTTTAGTAACACACTGCATCTAATGTTTACCTGTTTTCCGTTCGACAGACGAGCAGTAACACCCTACACTACATTCACATTGAACAGCTTGACAAGGTAAGCCTGGCAAGCCTTGGATGGATATTTCTACTGTGTACCAATATAAGAAAGCACTTCAGTTCCTCCTATTGATCTGTTGCCAGTAATGCTTGTAGATATTGGTCTGGTTCTGTATTAAATTCTTGATATTGTAGTGTGAAGTTACTTTAAGTGGTTGTAGTCAAATCTGAAAATGTAAAACTTTTTGAGTGCTAGCTAACATCCATCAGGGCACAATGTTAGTGTAAGTATTGGTCTACCTCTGGTCGCTAAAACCTTTAGGACACATTTTGGACATGTTACTGTTGTAGTTGGGTACAAATAAATCCCCTTGTTCGCCACTGATTGGGAGTGTTTTCCCTGAAAATGCCATTAAAATAATATATTTTTAAAAATACTTATTTAATTTATTAATATTAGCTGATCAAATACATAAGTACATATTTGGATATCCATAATTGAGTGTCGTGGATCAGCATTTAAAACGGTGATGGATATGGATAAGTATATGAGCTTCAATGAAAGTGGTGGTGGTGATCCACTGTTATTGAAAGCCCAGCATTGCTATTTTTGTCAGATCTCAGAGAGCCCTTCAGAGATCATGGAGTCGCTGACCATTATGTACAGTGTTCCTAAGGATAAGCAGACACTGCTGTTCACGCACATCCGACTGGCGCATGGCTTCTCCAACCACAAGAAGAGGCTGCAGGCGGTGCAAGCTCGACTGCACGCCATCTCTATACTGGGTTAGTCCACACATTGACACTCAATGAATCCACCAACAATGCGTTTTTTGCCTTAGTGTGTTCTGCTGTGGCTTGTGTTGCGCCGCATAACCTTGTTGGTTTTGTGGCAGTGTACTCCAACGCACTACAAGAGTCTGCGAATAGTATTCTCTACAACGGGCTTATTGAGGAGCTGGTGGATGTGCTTCAGATCACTGACAAACAGCTAGTGGTGAGTTACTGTCCTCTAACTGATATTTTGTGAAACTGTTTTTTTTTTTTTTTTTTTAAACATTGCAGTATTGTGTCCCCCCCATAAACTATACGTTTTATAGGGTTGATTTACTAACCTCCCAAGTGGTTCAGTTAAAGGCTCTTGCCCAAGCGCAGACTGAGCTCTATGAGCTGGAGTTCAAATCCAGCTCATGTCATTTGCCGATTGAGACTGGGAGAGCTCAGCAGCGCTGCCAATTGGCAGAGCTGGGTTGGAGTTACAACAGCAGGGCTTCTCTCGGCTCATTGCTAACCAGCGTCTCCTACCAGTTGGGCACCTGCAGGCTTGCAGTACTGATGTACATCTTCTCCAAATATAACATCTAAAACAGTTTGCACGCGAAACACACTGTCTGCCTCCCATACATCCTAATTTGATCGTACTGTTGGCTGTTGGCACACTGTTTATGTTACTCTGACTTTTTCTGTCAGGACATAAAGGCGGCCTCGCTGCGCACTCTGACTTCCATAGTCCACCTGGAACGGACGCCCAAACTCTCCAACATCATCGACTGCACCGGCACAGCCTCCTACCACGGCTTTCTGCCTGTACTAGTGCGCAACTGCATACAGGCCATGATAGGTGAGAGCTGCGTTACTGAGCGGGTCCTACTTTTGTGTCTTTAGTGTCTGGGTCCTGATCGACGCTTTTACCGTGGTCTGTAGAAGGTAACGTTCCAAGTCGTGATCGTGATAGTCGTGATCTAGTGGGTGCCGGCCCTGAGGTTAGAACTCGATGACGTTAAAGACGTGTTTGCTGCTGGACTGGCCATGCATTTATGTGCATCATCTAATGCCTCTTCCCAGACCCTTTGATGGAGCCCTACCCCCACCAGTTTGCCACCGCTCTGTTCTCCTTCCTGTATCACTTGGCCAGTTACGATGCCGGCGGTGAGGCCCTGGTCTCCTGCGGCATGATGGAAGCCCTGCTGAAGGTAACAGGAGCTGGAGTTAACGTACCAATATCAAATGAGCGAATATGGTTTCGGTCTAGGCCAAGAATAATATATTAGCTATGTGGCTGAGATTCTATGTTTGTTTGTTTTATCTTTTTAACAGATGGGAACTGTTGTGGAAAAATAAAACTTATCACCATTCCTTCTGAGTTTTTTTTTTTTTTAATGTTTGAGAGTTGCTGGGCAACTGGATTACTGACAAAATCATTTCAGTGGAAATTTTATTATTCTGAGGGGCAGAGCATATTTTTCTTGCATGTAGGGCTATTGGCAAAGTGTCTTGTACATGTGGTTGCCAGTATTTGTGGACAATGTTCAAGGTTGTAAATAATGTGTAAAAAGTGGTCAATTCATTGAAACATTCCAATGGGTAACAGACTGTTCATTTAAGTTTAGTAATGTTTGTCTCAAAATTCACTCTGCCTATACTTTTCTGTATGAATGATTTTTTACATTTTCTCTTCCATTTAATTGATGGCAAAAGTTAAAATAGAAAACTTTGTACTTTGTACTGTCTACAGCGCTCTGTTGCATGGTAACCACATTTGTGTTTATTATCCTCCAGCATCTGCTCAAGTATCTGTCTGGCACTCGATACGATCTGTGATTAAGAAAGGAGTTGCAAAAAAAAAAATTCTCTCCCAAATTTTATTCACGATGGTTTCGTTGTTAGCCTATCGTATATCTACGTTCAATCCCTCTGTGTGAATTGTATAAACAGTTGGCATAATGTGTGCTTGGCTTTTGAATCTGCAGAATTTTGACCGGTTGTCTGACACCGTTGCTATGGTTACCAAAATGCCGCAGTGAAGGGTGCACAATTCGCCAAGAATGTTTGTGTTGCTGTTATGCAGAGTATGTAAGAAAGCTTGAATGTTACTACTGTTAGAAAATAATCTGTCGCTAGCTAGATCGATCACATCCATATTTTGATTAATTTACCCTAAATGATAAACTTCACATTTGAAATACAGTTACAATTCACAATTTAGCTGCTTAGCAGGCGCGCACTCATCCACCTGTGCAGCTGGATATTTACTGAAGCAATTCAGGTTAAGTATCTTGCTCAAGGGTACAACGGCTGGATTGGGACTTGAACCTGCAACCTTTCGGTTACAAGCCTGTCATCTGAACCTCAACACCACACAGATGCTAGAATTAAATATTAGGTGATCTAGACTGTTTAGATGCTATAATGGGAGCAGTTGGTCCTCACATGATGTATGAACTACAGGTGCATAATAACTGTAGATGTCAACCATGACATCCTACTTTCATGCTTTTACATAATTTTGTATAGTAAATACTCTCTCACAGCAAGAGATCCTGTATGGTTAACCAGCAACATCACTTATCTGGCCAATGACAATGGTAAAACTTGGTGTATTAACTTCCCTAACGCTCGTTGACTGCTCTCACACCCCTGCTTGTTTTGTAATCATGAATGTTTTACCACCAGGTGATTAAGTTCCTTGGAGACGAGCAGGACCAGATCACTTTTGTGACACGGGCGGTCAGAGTGGTCGACCTCATCACCAACCTGGACATGGCTGCCTTTCAGTCCCACGGTGGACTCTCCATATTCATCAGCAGGCTGGAGGTGCGTTGTTAAGCACGGCAGCCCCTATTACCACCGGCCCTTTTTCCATGCTGTGCCCCACCCTTTACTTTGATCTCTCGTTGTCCGAGCAGCACGAGGTTGACCTGTGTCGGAAAGAGTGTCCTTTCGTCATCAAGCCAAAGAGCCAAAGGCCCGGCACATCTGCGGAGACAGAGGACATGGACACTGACATGGAGGGTGAGTCCCCGTGTCTTTTGTCTGTCTGTCCCTCCCCTTCGTCTGCAACACGTGCATGGAGATCACTCTGTGTATTCTGCGGTATTTATAGACTTGTGGCTGTCTGGGACATCTTTCTACTCTTAGCTTAAGGCCCTGAGAAAATTCATGTAAACTGTTAAATCAGCCAAACTGAAAGTATTTTAATGTATAATGGTAAATTATTTTATACCTTATACCAAGGTACAGAAAAGCTTGTTAATATAATCAAATGGTTTGAAAACTGTGCAATTCGTGTTCATTTGCTATCAAGTGGATAGCAAAGTTGATGTAGTTCAAATTTACCATGCAGTTAAGGAGCTTCACTGTAAGTCAGTGTATCCAAGCACTCAATTAAGTTTTACATTAAATGAACAGCTATTGCAAACCCAACTGTAGTGAAATAAAACCCTGTTTCACCCAGCAAGCAAAAAGTAGGCTGTTCCCCCTGGTGTCCTGGACATATCTCTAATCTGGCTCCCTCAATTTGGCCATGTTAGCATCCCCCCGTATAATTGGCTAATAGTCTCTCCGTCTCATCTCATTTGCTGGGCATCACCTAGGGGTTGGTGGTTGGTTGAGGTGAGCCGCCCCCTTCTCTGTGAAGCGCTTGTATATCCCTGCAGCAATAAACGTAATCCATTATGGATTATTGTTAAGTGTGCATTTTATTCTTGATTAGCGGTACGTTGGATTCCATAGCAGGATTCACTCGGGACTTTAAAATTAAAGTGGAACGCAACTGCTTTTTTTTTTTTTTTTTTTTTTTTGGAAGGCTGCAGTATCGCTTTCCCAACATCCCAAAACTGTCCAAATGAACTTCTTCACATAAGCAAATTTTAGGCAGCACCGTTAAGCATGGCGGGGGAAATGTATTTAATATTTAATTAAATATTTCATAAAATAAAGAGGATATTACTAGTACTATTCACATGTTTAAGAATGTTCGTTATAGTTAAGAAGTAGGTTTTCTTACAAAGTTAAATTCTAGTTCTCAATTTTGTCCAAAAAGTATTTGCTTTCCACAGGGTCCTACTTTTGCTGCACAGTTAACGGTAACATTGGCTGTTCCGTAGGACTGTAATAATGTCACCATGTGTTTCAGTGTCTGACGTTGCCATGGAGAGCAGCCCAGGCCCCTCCACTTCTGCCGAGTCTCGACCAGAGGCGGACAACAGAATACAGAGCAATACTGCCTATACACCTAGAGCAGGTAAAGCGCTGATTGACACACGGCTGTAAACATCCTCAAATGGGGTAGATCTACCCCCCCCACCCCCGACACGAACCTGCGTGGTTTGTTCTTACTGTGCACGGTGTTTAGGAAGGTGAATGTGATGGAGCGGGGTTTTTGTTCCAGGGATGCAGTGTATCCCCCAAAGGGCGGCTCTGTTGAAGTCAATGCTGAACTTCTTGAAGAAAGCCATTCAGGACCCTGCCTTTTCTGATGGCATCCGCCATGGTGAGTCAGTACAGCCTGAACACACTACATTGGAATTACAAACTAGGCCTGTGGTAATATTGTAAGTCGCGTTTAATAAATGTAAAGATACTCCTTGCGTTGGGAGTCAAGGGTGTATAGTGAAGGTAATGTTATAGTATTTCCACTGGAATAGGCAGTAAAACATATCAGTGGAATGAATAGTATTTTTTTTCTCTCTCTCCCAGTTATGGATGGGTCCTTGCCTACCTCACTGAAGCACATAATCAGCAATGCAGAGTATTATGGCCCCTCTCTCTTCCTCCTGGGTGAGAAGTTAGATGGGCTCTGGGACGTGTGACTAGTCTTTTTCCCCCTGGATGGGGATGCATTGGTACACTGCACGAATGTGCAGACTACAGTGAAACTCATTTATCTCTTGTCGTTTTCCGTCCTGCTCCAGCGACGGAGGTGGTGACGGTGTTTGTCTTCCAGGAGCCGTCTCTCCTCTCCTCCCTGCAGGACAACGGGCTAACTGACGTCATGCTGCATGCCCTGCTCATCAAGGACGTGAGTTTAGTCCGCCGTTCATTACGTCTGCGTCCGTCACCCCTCTCTCTTTCCACTGTCACTGCCCTCGTTTTTCTCACCCCCGTGTTGTATTCGTCCCCCCTCCCCTGCTCAGCACATTTGAACATGTCATTAACTGCCTGTCTGTCGCCCCCCTCCCAGTTCCTCTCTTCCTTCTCCGTGACTGCACAGATTTGTCTATGGCTCCCCGCCGATTCATTGTGTTTTATCAGTTCAGTTGCCTTGTTCCTCCAGCACCCTCCTCCCTCCCTCACCACTGTGGCACTCACTGTCTCTCTCTCTCTTCCTCCTCTCTGGGTCTCTCTCTCACAGTCTCTGTCTCTGCAGGTTCCAGCCACTCGAGAGGTGCTGGGCTCCCTCCCCAACGTGTTCAGCGCGCTGTGCCTCAACGCCCGAGGCCTGCAGTCCTTCGTGCAGTGCCAGCCCTTCGAGCGGCTCTTCAAGGTGCTGCTGTCCCCGGACTACCTGCCCGCCATGCGCAGGCGCCGCAGCTCTGACCCGCTGGGTGAGTGGGCGACGGAGCGTGTTACAGCTGGAGCCAGTTGGGGAGAAGGATCGGGAACGTCGACGTGTGTCGGTTTTCTGTTCCCCGTTACGCCCGACCCATTTGTGTGTGGGGGGGTGACCCGCACTTCTCCAGCTCTAGTGTAACGTGCTGAGCTTGCAGGCCTTTATAGATGTTGGCAAATGAATACAACATTTCCCTATACATTTGCTGGTGATTAACACATGGAACCAAATATGATTCAGATAACCTAGTCAATTGCTTGAGTTAAGTAGTCATTATCTAATGTGGTCTACTAATGTCGCTAATAATACTGGAAGTCCAAGGTGCCAGCAGCTTATATGATAAACATTGGCATTTACCTTTCGTATAGTTGGATAGGTGACATAAATACAATTGACTTGATGTATTGAGCGTGGGGGGTGTATGAGTAATGATATGTTGTGATTGTAGTCTGCGAGACAGACTCTGAGGCTCTGGGTGTACTGCTGATTTGGCTGCCTACAGTGAAAATGTCTGATTTTGAGGGTCTTTGTATTCCAGGAGACACAGCCTCAAACCTGGGCAGTGCAGTGGATGAACTTATGAGGCACCAACCCACCCTCAAGACAGATGCCACTACAGCTATTATCAAGGTATGAGAGGGAGAGATGGTGCAGAGGAGGGTGAGGTCCGGAGGAGGATAGCAAGGCCAATGGCCATGTATTTAAACGGAGATTCTAGCTTGTCCTCAACACGTTTTATCTTTTCTCTCAACGCTAGTTGCTAGAGGAGATCTGTAACCTGGGTCGAGCCTCCGAGTACATCTGCCAGAAGCCCTCCATTCAAAAAGCAGATGGGACCGTGTCGGCGCCACCAGCCCGGTCCAATCATGCAGCTGAAGAGGCTTCCAGTGAGGACGAGGAAGAAGAGGAGGCCCTACACACTTTCAGCCAGCAGCAGGGGGAGCCAGAGAGCAACAGGCAGTCAGTTTGATAAGCGTGTTGTGTGTGTGTGTGTGTGTGTGTGTGTGTGTGTGTGTGTGTGTGTGTGTGAATGTGTGGTTTTGGGATACAGAGCAACCGAGTTGGTTGTATCGGATTTTCTTGCATCTGGTCTCCTGCGTTGGCTGTACTCATGTTCCCCCTAATTGTGAACCATGCTTAAGGAAGGGGTTAACACAGACAACGTGTGTGATTAGTGCTAAGCATTATTTTTTTGCAACAAATACATTTTGATTATTTCTTGTAGAGTTGTTGGTACGGAGGAGAGGATTCCCATTCCCCTTATGGACTACATACTAAATGTGGTAAGTGTGCCAGTAATGTTATATTTTGTCTATTTGCCTTAACTTAATCTCACACTTCTTGATTCTCTCGTTTCATATTGAATAGTCTAAGATTTGGAAATATTCCAAATACTTAATTCTCAAATGCAAGGAATACAGCGTTAAATTAATGTACTTTTATTTCAGAGTCTTTTTCTACAGTCATACCAAAATCATGCATACTGCATAGCCTTTTCTCACTGCAGTTTATTGACCTGTCTTCCCTGCAACCCCTAGATGAAGTTTGTGGAGTCGATCCTTAGTAACAACACCACGGACGATCACTGCCAGGAGTTTGTGAGTCAGAAAGGCCTCCTGCCCCTGGTGTCCATCCTGGGGCTGCCCAACCTTCCTATCGACTTCCCCACCTCCGCAGCCTGCCAGGCAGTTGCTGGGGTCTGCAAGTCCATACTGGTGAGAGAACAGTAACTGGTGTGCAGGGGTGGTGTCTCGCACTGTATTCTGAGAACAGCTCTGCAGGGTTTTAAGCTCCTAAATGGTGCCCCTGCCTTTACTAATGGTTTGTTTCGCTTTTTGTTCCAACGTATTTTAAGCGTATGGCTGTGGTGTTTGATTAGCATATTTCTTCTGTAATGAAAATGGGTGTACCCATTAAGAACTTTTTTTTTTTTAAATATAAACTTGAATCAATGCTATTTTCTGTGCTGGGATCAGCAGGGTTAGGTACTCCCCCGAATCTACCACTCGGTAGACTGGGAATAAGTGAAATTTCAAACTGTCTCCCACACATATATTTAGCTGTGTCTCTGCCAAGATCTCGCAGTACATTTATTTAAAACTTTGCTTGTGAAAATAAAATGCTAGGAATTTATACTTTTAGTTTGGCTTATATTTGAATTAGCCTTGTCTAAAGGCAGAAAATATTTTATTTTCATGAACTGTATTAATTGAATATTGCTAGCATAAAAGATGGTTTAACTCATAGGTAGCCGTTAGCTAACCTAGATCTTGCCTTCTACCCTTATTTTTGGTATGACCAATACATTCCTTGATATTTCACTCTTTATTTTTTAACATAACCCGATAAGTTAACAATTAAAATCAGTACAGGCAGTCTCCTATCTAGCCATTGATTGAATAACCTATGAAGATAATATGGTTAGTAAAATTGCCTTTACTTGCACTGAAATCATGGTTTCTGGATTGTTGGATGACGAGACCAAAACCGACTGGCTTAGATCAGCTGTTTTATGGGGTAATCATTGGTAACAATTTATTGTGATGGTGGATTAGCCTCTCTTTTATTATCGGTGTGGTGCTGGTTTTGCTTAGGGCAAATTCTGAAAGTGTCTTTGAAGGAAATGAATAGTGAAACCGAGATATTACTCGTGGGGGTTTTATTTCGTTTTTTTGCCTCCTCTCCCCCAGACACTTTCCCATGAGCCCAAAGTGCTGCAGGAAGGCCTTTGCCAGCTAGACCTGATCCTGTCCGCTCTGGAGCCCCTGCACCGGCCCATTGAGGCCCCTGGTGGCTCCGTGTTGCTGCGTGAGCTTGCTACTGCCGGTCATGTGACCGACGCCACGCTGTCCGCCCAGGCCACTCCCTTACTGCACGCGCTCACCGCTGCGCACGCCTACATCATGATGTTTGTCCACACCTGTCGAGTCGGACAGGTAAGCCTGGAGGGTTGCTTCCTCAATTTTTCTCCTGTTGTCTAGAAGGTTTCAGGACTTGTTTGTTTTGTTTTTTTCCTGTTACTTTTGGATTCAGAACTAGGTCTCAGAGCTGTGCGTGTCTGTTTTGTTACCCCTCTTTCCTGCTGCAGAGTGAAATCAGGGCCATCTCTGTCAACCAGTGGGGATCCCAGCTGGGACTGAGTGTTCTCAACAAGCTGAGCCAGCTGTACTGCTCCCTGGTGTGGGAGAGCACCGTCCTGCTGTCCCTCTGCACGCCCAACAGGTCAGCGCTCCCACTCTCTGTCTTACGCCTCACCGAGATATTACACATATTCTCTTCCTAGCTTCTGTTGTTTTGCATCGGGCTGCTGTATCGTTGCCCTGTTTAAGGCCGACCGGACCGAGCCTTTCCTCATCCTCCGTCTCTCCCTCAGTCTGCCTCCAGGCTGCGAGTTCGGCCAGGCCGACATGCAGAAGCTGGTGCCAAAGGAAGAGAGGCCGTTGGGCAGCGCCACAGCCACGGCTTCCGCTGGAGCAAAGAGGACAGGTCAGTGTCAACAGACTAGTTTAGTCCCTGATGTGTTTTTTTTCTTTTTGTGTTGAATCGTAGTTAATGTAAGGTTTATGCGCCGTTATTATTTTTGTTCCCGTTTCTGCACACATCTTCCCTCTTTTCTCGCCATTAACACCATTCCTCTGACAGAGACAGACAGTGACGCGGTGTCAGTGGGGGTGGACCCGTCCGCCCAGGGCCTGTTGGAGGGAATGGGGCTGGACGGCGAGACGCTGGCCCCCATGGAGACTGACGAACCCAGCGCCGCTGACCCCAAGGCCAAGTCCAAGCTCACACCCGCCATGGCTGCCCGCATCAAGCAGATCAAACCTCTGCTGTCTGGTCAGTGTCTGTCTTGGATGCTTCTGTGTTGCCTTTGTGTGTTTTCAGGGTTACGTTTCCTTCCTTCCATGCGGTTACACCTTTAAAAGTGTTGGTTTTCTCTGCCTTTCACTGAGGACTTGTTTCCCACATTGGGCAGTCTGTGCTTTGTTTCTGTATTCCATACTGCTGGCTAGCTCTTTATTCATTCTGATTCTCAGTGACGGTGAGAAGGTCATCTTTTCTCGTGTGTCTGTGTCTGTGTCTGTGTCTGTGTCTGTGTCTGTGTCTGTGTCTGTGTCTTTTCTCTTCAGTAATGTCAATA
>JAOYSI010055300.1:5822-24889 GCA_025775065.1 Hiodon alosoides
ACCTGGTGAGCATACCTCTTGACTACCTGGTGAGCATGGTGACATACCTACCTGGTGAGCATACCTCTTGACTACCTGGTGAGCATGGTGACATACCTACCTGGTGAGCATACCTCTTGACTACCTAGTGAGCATGGTGACATACCTACCTGGTGAGCATACCTCTTGACTACCTGGTGAGCATGGTGGTTACATCACCCAATGCATTACAACATTTTCATGAGTGGCCTTGTCAGGATACCTTTATTTATGACTGATAACCGACAGCAATTTGTAAACAGCTCATGAAGGTACAGAGAGTAAACAACTTTAGACGGAGAGTTGATTCCTTCAACATTACCAGCTGTAAAATGTCAATTACAGTTGACGCAGCCAAGAGAAATTACCTTCATAAAACGTGCTTCCCAAGAACAATTTAGCACATCTGAGACCCTTTTATTTCTCTGACTTTTAAGAACAGTTCTTATGGCTATGAAATGTGCAACACAGATGCACAATAAATACCAATAGAAAAAAGATCTGAGATGTATTTTAATAAAAATTACAGTTCTAAGGTATTGACGGAATTCCGAGATCGATTTTATATTTTTTTCTAAAGGAAGAAAACTACGTCACCCCGTAGAATCAGCTCTGGGATCAGGTTACACATCCTTGCTCAAACCGGAATGCAACCGTTGAGTTGAAACTTAATAATTGGGGCGTAAAACATATTGTGACATATCCAGATCAAGGAGATGTACTTGAAGTTGCGTCGACGGGTTTAACTGTTTATTATTTTTTATTTTATTTTTTATTATTAGTATCAGTTGTTGTTTTTCAGGAGGCTGGCATAGCCATGAAAGTGTTGTGTGCCTTGCTGGGGGGCCTGCTTCCTGTGACAAAAGCTCACAATTTCCCCAAAAAGCCTGAAGGCCGTCGGTTCAACATTCGATGCCAGCGTGTTAGCCTGCGACATTGTTGACATTCTTTTTAATGCAAAATGACATTCAAATGAGCGTGTCAACAGCAAAAGTTTTAAAAATTAAATTAAAAAATGTTGTTTTGATGTTTCATACACAATGTTGGCCGCCGTTACAGATAGCTCTGGGTAGTGGATTTTCATGCTGAATGTTGGTTACATTGATATTGGTGCAAATCTTCAAAAACTCTTCAAATAAATTGCAAGCTTGAAAAACTTGCCAGACCGTCCATTTTTTACAGTGGTAGTGGAAGTGGTAAAAAGACGAGGAAAGTTCTGCGTTCCATGGCGCTGACCTTGACAAGACGATAGATATGGAAATCAGCAGGCGATTATTTTAAGTAATGTTGATGTGTGACCTAGAACCACTAAATGAGGAGCCCCCCCGATATAACTTAATAACCTTGATTTTTGTTGGTGTCACTGCTGATTGGATGATGCACAGGAAGTTTTTTTGTCATGAGCTGCAATTGGCGGCAGTGAATTGAGGCCAGGGGGGAATCTGACAGGCTATCAGCTGGGTTTGGGTTAGTGCTTATTAATGGGAAAATGAGGCACACCAGTACCCCAGTGGGCTAGCAAGAGAGGCGGCGATGGGGTTTATTTTAATCTGGACAGAGTTGACAATGTATCACTTCTCATTCGTCATAGAAGAACATTTAAACACATTCAAGTTTTGAAAGACAGTGCTAAACTAAATATTATACACCTTCCCAAATATACATCCTTACTTGGAAGTATCCTGAGGTCCTGAAATTCTGCAGTGGCTGATATTTGGAATGTCTGTTTTCTGGTTTTATACTGAAGTGTGATTTACGCGGCTGGAAAACAGCAGCTAGGGGGCGGTGAGGACATTTTTTAGTGTGGGAAATAAGTAAATAAACTAACCTTTCTGTTTGGTCTGGTAGATGATGAACAGGGGGCGAGTGGCTGGTGACATTCTCCACCGCTGGACTTTTCTGTCCTTATTTGTGCTGCTGTATCTGTTTTATTTAAAGCACTTCACTTTTTAATTTTTTTGCCTGGAATCTGAGATTGGTCACGGCCTTTCCCGCTGAGCCGCTTGGAGTTACTTAGCAACCTCAAGGTTCTGCGTTTTTATCGCCAGCGGGGAACGTACACAAGGGTCTTCCCTTAATTGCTCTCCACACACTTCACCTTTCATTCATGTCCCTCAGTGGTTCTCAAATATCCATCATGACAGAACACAAGTGCGAACAGAACATTGGGGTGTGAAGGAGATGGCTGAGCAGTTTTACTGTGGTGCAAAATTGAGCAGTAAACTAAAATAAGCACAGCTCATTAAATAAGCACAGCTATCACAGGATAGACGACGGCATTTCATTTCTTTACAGTTTACAAACAGATGGAATGTTATATTTATAGACAAATTTGAACTTTCAAGTATGCCTGCAGTCAGTGGTATGAATAAGATGTAAACAAGGGAAACAGATGAGGTTTGAGTCTGGTCGAGATTGTTTCCCAGGACTTCACCTGGGGGGCTCTGCTTGATGTTTACAGGGTCATTGACAATTTAAGGTTCTATGTGGTGTTCCGGGTTGTCAGATGATTAGTTATTTTTTCAATAACCATATCATTATGTATTAGATACAATATTGGATAAAGTGTGTATTTGTTGATCACGCAGCAAATATACGAATACAAACAACAACGCAGAGACTGTCGCAGTATTGGAACCACATGCTGGTGTTCTAAATCAGAAAGAAAACAGTGGCTTCTAGTTTGTTTGGGTTTCCAAAGTTTTGATTTAGTCCTGTTTAAAAGAACAACACTGGTAACCCTCGTAATACGTTAAATAAAAAAGTATGACAGAAGTATCAAAGAGCTACCACAGAAACAAGAAGCCAAGTAGTAAACATCAGAGTGGCTTGATTATGTTCAGAAGCCAATAAAAGTTCATACTCCTAAACTGCAATGGCGTCTCCTTTACAGGGTTACTCAACACAACCCTCCCCACGCCCTCCTCTCCTTCTGAGCACCCGAATGCAGTACGAAAGGATACTGATACAGCGGGTGCTTCTTCTGAGGGGGTTGGAGGGGAAGCAAAGGAAAGCCATGAATAATGGGGCAGCCAACCTCAAACACAGACAAAAAAAATTATATAACAGGGCTTCGACCTTCAGTTGAAGAAAAAAAAAATCAACCATAGAATGCTAACAAAAACTAAAAAACAGCGGTAATTTAGGGAGGCAGTAGCTTCACACCAGCCCTCTACCTCGCATGGTTTCCAGGGCTTTGTGATGAAACCAGCCCTAAAAAACACAAAACCTGCCCAATGGCTGATCTAAAAAACACAAAACCAGCCCAATTCCCAATCTAAAAAATTACAAAACCAGCCCAATGCCTGATCTAAAAAACACAAAACCAGCTCAATTCCCAATCAAAAAAATTACAAAACCAGCCCAATGCCCGATCTAAAAACTACAAAACCAGCCCAATTCCCTTTGTAAAAACTACAAAACCAGCCCAATTCCCGATCAAAAAAACACAAAACCAGCCCAATGCCCGATCTAAAGAAACGGCAAATGAAGTATTGTTACTGAGCACTAATACACAAATATTTACTGACTGAGCACTACTTATCCTATATGTATATATACATATACAGTTTGGCAACAACTGGCAAAAATGGAAAAAACTACTTTCCGGTTGTGTCTTTCTCAAGGGAGTAACATGAAATAAAGATGGGTAGCCATTTTATTGTCATTACATTTGTTTCAAATTACTAAGTGAATTGCATTGTTTCAATAATTAAATCAATTAATTAAATTAGTTACTTAATCTCATCAATGCGTTTGTGTTAATAGAGTCAATAAACATTTTTAATAAACAATAAGCAATTTTATCAAATATTTAGGTGTACATTATTCTCCATATTATATAATGTGTTTCCGTCAAAATAATAAAGAAAAAATACACTGTTTATATTGGTTCCCAAATTTACACATATGTCAGGGCAACAGAGTGAATATATCACTGGCTGTTTTGAAAGGTTTACCGTTCAATCAGTTACCAATCTTCTGTTTCTATCTTCAGTACCACACATTACACGTTTCAACATCAACAAATTCACATAATCAAATACCTCATATATGTTTAATTTCAGTAGTTAACTACAGAAGCACACCAAACAGTATTTACAAAAAAAAGAGTTTAATGAAAAGGAACAAACGCCGGGACCAGTGAAATGTCCTAGTGAAATGTGCCGGGGCCATGTGTTGGGAAATATTGGAAGGCGAAGTGACAGCTCTGTGGGCATGTTAACCACTGAATTAGCTGCTAAAAGTACTCAGTTAGTTAAAAAAAAAAAAAGGTAATCTGATGAGGGAAGAGCAACTGGAAAGAAAGGAGAGTTTTGGACCAATAGTGTGGTGTGCTCTAAAAGAAAAGAAATGCCGTACATTTTCTGGTCATTCCTTAACACGTGACTTAACCGTCTGCGAGCTTGAGTGTGCGATGGGCTAACAAGGCTCAACATCTGTAGAGTAAGCTGATTTTAATCCTGCTCGGTCGGAGGGCGGGGAGAGGGATGAGATCCGACTCTGGCGCTCGGCAGAGCGTAAAAATCCAAATCAGGTAACGCGACTACTGACAGATGTTTTTTGGAGGCGCTCGATCGTTCGCACACCGAAGCGATCAGTAGGTTGCATTCGAAAAGGGAGGGCGAGCCTCTTAGAGAGTACTCTCGCCTGTTGACGCCATTGCTGGACGATGAACCTGGGGGCGTGCCTGGCAAAGACTGTGTTAAGAGATCAATTTGCAGAAGCTGGTGGAGATGTGTCTTTGAGAGCTGAGGAGATTGATTAGACATTGACCAGATATTTCCTTCTTTTCATTGCGATGGGAGGCTATTCAGTGGTCCGGGGAAGGGGCATTACACACATGGACAGGGGCTTTTCTTGCCCTGGTTTTGATTATCCATTTACGGAGTGCAAATCGTTTGGCAACAAAAACGGTGAGGAGAGTCTACATTAGTAGAGTTGCTACAGATTCTCAGGGCAAAGCAGGATAGATTTACGGGGATCTCTTGCCATTGAGAAACATCAAAGTCACCCTCAAGTACACAGATGAAGGGAGCCCGGATAGGTCGACTTTTTTACTTTACATGCCAAGGAGCGGGGTGTGTTGAGTCGTAAGTCACAATGGTCGTCTCTTCAAGCAGCCTAGCCCTGAGGACAAAGAAAACTCGACACAAGGACGTACAGGATACGTGTAGCCACTTTTTTTGCAGATTCAAGCTGCAGGATGGGGGGCTACCAAACTCAGTTCGATCACATGTTGTTCAATCACTGCCTATTTTATTCAGGATCTATGGGAACTGCTGTTACCTAAGAGTATTTTTTTAATTTTATTTTTTTAAAGTTTTGAACCTATAGGTGTTAAAAGTAATGGTTGGTGATTCAGGATAATAATGTGTTAGACATGCCATTCATTGGCTACCTTGTATTGGATGCGTTTGCTATGGGTAAGGATTTACAATGCAGGGGTGTTTTAGTGATGCAATCCTCCAGTGTTATTACCCTGCTCAGAGTGGAATGAATTTGAACACAATTTTTGACTTCCCTTTAATAAGAACATGGCTCAAGATATTAAGAACAGCAAGTGCTTGAACAGAACAGTTTGGGCGGAAGTTTGAAACTGAATAACAGAACTGGCTCTTCATGAGGAGCTGACTAGGCTGTCATGTCTCCTGCAAATGCTTTTGCCCCTTTACCCTTTTTCTTTCCTTCCTTCTGCACTTAAAGTCAAACTTCAGTTAGAGGTGTCTTCATCATGCTATATTTCTTAACAGCGTTCATCGAAGGCTTAAATCACACCGTCCTTGGTTTACAGTTCTACACATGGCATCCTCTAACCACTCAAACTCATCATTTCTACAGAATATCGATGATGTTGACTGATATCTCATAAAAGAGAACAACCAGGATTATTTTTTAAATGGTTGTTCATTTAGCTTGGTACTTTACTTGAAAGCACTATAAAGTTATTACAGAATGCTGCTGTCCCATAACTAGAGCCGGCTAGATGTGAAGTGAACATTTTTTTTCCCCCTCCATATGAATTCAACTATGTAGAGCCCTTGGCTTTGGTTTGGAAGAGCTTCTGCTGTGAGCTGAGAATGGACATGTGTTTTGATACATTCTCCTCATAAGACATACATTTGTGTGCATTTGTTTCCCCACAATTAGACAGAGTGCAATGGTTGTGCAAAAGCATAACACATTCGTCAGATACTGAGGGAGCTGTTTAATAAGCCTTTTTCTGACAACTTAAAAAATGTGTTATATGCTGTGTTAGGAGGGACCAACAAATGGACCAATTGGGCTGTCCATGTCATTTTAAGAGCTATGAAAAACCTTTGAACACCCATTTTAATAAGCACGCAGCTTACTGTAGTAGGCTCTACTTTCAAATCTCTTAAAAACATTAAAAACACTCCCACTAATTTGCCCCACTAATAATCCTGGGGATGTGAAATAATGTTCGCCTTCCCCACAAAATGAGTGCCGTTGTCATGCTAAATGGTAAGGTTTCTCTCATTCACTGACTTTGCAGGCCCACTAGCTGCCCCCTGTTGTTCAAAGGCACCCCAGACACAGTTAAGGCCTCTAAGGATTTCACAGCATGCATCAGTCGTACATCTGATCATTAATGCGATGAGACTGGGCGTCCGCGCGAAACCCAATCCGCTTCCTCGATTGCCACTCAACCGCCTACCAAGGGGTATGGTTGTATCACCTCTCTAAAGACCTGGATCCTCAGCACAGATGAGCCTTAAAATCTTTTTTTGTACACTCTACGAGCACTTTTCACAGGCTGGGACATGCATTTTAAGCAAATAAAATGACTCGTTTCTCTAATGTCTTCTGCATGCACCTGTTTACTGATTCATGGAAGCATCCAGCTTAACGAATTTATACTAGTTAAATGTAAGCACGACCCTTACCATAGATGCACATAAAAAAAGACTAATGATAATTGTATAGTTCTGAAAAGGAAGCAGTAACCTCACTGTGGTGTCTCAGGTTAATTCCGTTTGCCTCTGCAATTAGATCTGTCTTCAGCACGCCAAGGAACTGTGATACTGAAACTACGATTATGCTCATCAAGTCATCTGAATTCTAATCTTTCCCACTGACAAGATTAGAGTAAAGAAACATTATCACTTATTGTCGCAACGTGTGACCGTGATATATATGATGCAGAATTGGATTTCATTATCACAGTCAGGCTAGACTCTCTAGAGCATTTAAGAGAGGAATGGATAAGATAGCTATGTGTTTTCCCGCACATTGTATTTGGACTGTTAGCTATTAATTTTTGTTTCCTCCAAGGCAGGGCATTTGAGCATTTTTGTGATGAAGAGAGGCTGGGCAGACTGCCCTTTATATTTTCACGTCTCACTTGTCTTCCTGTCCACTCGCTCCCAGGTTGCTGGTGAAGAGTGGGATTTGGTACGAGTCTAATAAACCTGGGTGGTCGTAATTGGTTTCAGCCTCCATCCTTAGTTCTGAAGAATGGCTGTGCGGACATACTAAAAATAGAACCATGTTTCTGATATGTTAGAGACTGTAGTGAAAAGTTCAACCCTCCTTCCGTGCCACCAACACTACAGCAGTTAAATAATGAAGATTATATAAATAATCCCTGAATTTACACAGCCTATTTGCCCATTTATACATTTTTTACTTAAACTGAATGCAGTGCATGCTTCCAAAATAATCCATCCACCACACACAGTAAATATGCTTTTCGATGAGAACAGGGTCATGGCAAGATACATCGAGGAGAGAGGTTATACCTAATGAGATTCCCCCTTATTGGTGTCGTGTGCTGTGGGGTTCTGTTGTTTTCTAAAACAGTGGACATATCTCCTGGAAATGCACAGGTCTTTTGTCAGACAACTGAAAATGAGTTGCTGGTTGGAGTGCAAGCTACTCGAGGTGTTCATAGAGGTTGGTGCAGCTGACGTGACAGCACCACTCTTGACTGAATTTGACTGCTTCGCAGCCCTCTGCCATCTGCTCCCGACCGTAAAAACTTTAGCTAGGAGGAAGAGCAGATTCCAGACTCCCAACTACAAGCTCCTTAAACAGTCTCCTTAAAGGTGGGTATTAAATTCTGCATTAAAGTGTGCAGGAATCATGGAATAAAAAGCTAAAGGGAAGCTAAGGGATGTATGCTAGGTGAAGAGAAGATATTGGCTGCACCAGGGATTAGCTCCTATGGTCCCCAGGGAGCCTGCTAGTTCTCGTTCCTTTCAGCCTTTTAATTGTTCAGTTGTAATGGTTTTTTTGTAAAGGAAATCCAGTCGCTAACCGTAGCGCGCAGGCCTATTGCTCTGGAGGACACATCGCAGCGAAGCAGGCCGAGGAGTAGTGCCAGGTGCGATTCCTGCAACGGCGCAGCTGAAAGGGAAAACGCGCTCTGTGTTCCGTCACACAAGCTTGTTCCACATCAAACAAGCTGCCAAAGTCGGGCATCAAAGGGAAGCTCGCAGAGGTTTTCCCTTCATTATCCTCCACCTCCGTTCCTTAAAGGAGGGTGGCAGCGTGTGGCCCACAAACCCCCTTTTCTCCTCGGCGGTAATGCAAAGGAGATGACAAAGCCTCGTCAGACCCATATCACTTACACACATTAAACTAAGGAAGCAGTCACAAAGTCCAATAAAGTCTCACGCCGCTTTGTTCAGGGGTGTCAATACCAGGCTACATTTACATATTTCTCTGTCATCAGTTTTTTTTTTTTTTTAAATCCTGCTCAAGCCTGTGGTTGCTAAAAAATAAAGACAAAAATGCCCAAACTGCAACCAGAGTGACAGCTACCCCCCACCCCCAATCCCACCCCACTTCAGCTGCCCTGCTCTTCTCCTCAAGAGAAAGCGTTTTACAGGAGAAGACTCGGGTTCAATCTCTCCCCTCACCGACGCACGCTGTAGCTGGTGACAGTCGCATTGTAGTCTGGAAAAGCAGTTGTCCTATGCTTAAACCGTTTTGATGCTTCCTACAACGCCCCATCAATTCCATAAGAAAGAACTTAATTCCTTTAACCCAGTGCTGATCGAGTTCTATGATATATAAGGAAGATTCTAAAGGGATTCCGGTCCACCTTGAGGACTTGCTAAGTTCCAGCCACTACGCTTTAGACATCGTATTTAACTTTATTTTCTGTGAAATACCACAGAAGGCAGTTAACACATCTCCCGGTTTCCCGACAGTTTTTTTTACACCTCCTGTTACAGCCCTGAGACCAAGGACTTGAGTCAATTTCAGCTGTCTGCTCCTTAACTAAATGATGCTTAGAAACACGCTTGTTGTGCACGTGTGGTTGAAAGTTTGGAATGCATCACTCAAAATATTAAATAAAAAAGAAAATAAATAAAAAATAACGCTTTTTACAGTGAATCAAAACCATTTTGTTTTGTCTTTCCATGTCACTATCTGTTCTTCGTGAGTCAAAAAACACAGAGGAGGGGAAATTAGTTTTTTGATGAAATGGGTATCAGAGAGAGCAAAAGCAACACGGAGCCGTGTTGACAGCAAAGGCCCTGGTGACAAGTATGTTTTTGTAACGTCTGTGACAGGAACTCAGGCAAAGGTGCCACACGTTGCCTCCCACCTAGTAGTGTGATAAAGGCAGAGAGCTGGAGGAAGAAAAACTTTTTTTTTTTTTGGTTCAGCGTACAATCTGCAGAAAACATTAGAAGCAGCTGCAAATAAATTATGCAGCATCCTTACAATGAGCGCCGTAACGCTGAGCTACAACAACGCAAATTAACAAGGATTGTTTTTTTTGACTTGCCTCTTGTACCTTGCTACATATTTTGTACAATGCTTATTTTTCAGATAGAGCTGTACAGTTTTCTGAGCGGTTGGCTACGTAGCCACCGTTCTGTGAGTAAAGGATACTGCCAGGGAAGGCCGGAGGGTGGCATACCATGGAACCCCCTTTTTGGTGGCATTTGCGACAGACCCCCTGGTGCCTCCTTCACATGGCGGGACCAGGAACAAGGCGAGGTATTCCCAAAAACTACCACCCTGCTTATTGTCCCCAAATCCCCCCACCCCACCCCACCCCACCCCACCCCACCCACTCAAAGCAGCACACCGGACAAGGTAGAGTAGAAAATAATTTACAGAATTTTATAAAACACATTATTCAAGTGATGTATGGTCTGTTCCTTCCCCCCCGTCTAACTCAACCTGCCCCAGAAATCTAGCTCTCCACATTTTAGCAGTATCTGAAACAGTAGTAATCTGACTCTGAACATAGCCATCAAAAACATCAGCAACAAAAGACTACAGGCCCACACCATTACAAGTATAGATGTAATCTGAAAAAAAAAAAATGTTCAACACCAGTGGTATCAGAAAAGACAGCAATAACGGCTCAAAAATTTATTTTGTCAACAACTACAACTGACTTTTTTCCCCTAAATGTCCTCCAAGAAACAACGAATAATATGGACGGTCCATCAGACAGTGATGCCGGGTTGTGGATTTCCACCGCCATGCTCTCTATGTGAAGGACTTGTCCACGAGCAGTCAGACCACCGATAAACACCCACACACTCTCCAAGCTATAATGCTCGAATTAGCAAAAATCAGCTGAACGTTTGCCAGGAAATTATGACTGGATCACCGTGGTCAAAATAGAATGTAAGCATGAAAAATCTTACTGTGACTGAACTCGAGGGGATGAAAGACAGCACAGTCTAAGGGAGCAGTCTGTAAAAATATGTACTTCCTGTTCAAATGTCTAGGTATAAAGAAGAATCAAAGCCATTTAATGCACACTTTTTTCTTTAGATTTTTTTCAGAAATAAAGGAATAGATAAGTGCTCACTCCTCCATAAAGTTATTTCAGTGTAGATAAAAAAAAGACAATTTTAAAGGACTTATTATATATTGATTTGTTTCTCTTTGATCTCTATCTTTTTGGCCTGTTTCTCTCGGGCTCAAACACACACAATGCTTTTAAACTAAATATATAGAAGATGAATATTTCAGTGAAATATAGAATTTTTTCATTAAAAAAAAGATTTCTCTGCAGATACAACGCCAAGTTTGTTAGCATCTTCTGCGGATGTGACTCTAGAAATATCACCACTTCAAAGGTTGGGTGTACATTGTGAAAGTGGTTGTAATGCGCGGATTTTCGCAACCCATTCACTGTCAGGGGATCTCATACTGTCTGTGTTTTCTTTTTCTCTCAATTAGAATCATGCTGCTAAATTGCACCGGCAACACTTATGCATGCTAGAAAATGAACTTTAAATTCAGTTTAGATTGCCATCGGTACCATCGAACGTTGAAGTTCTCAGAAATGTGTTTATGTCGTGAGAGAATCGCTAAGAATAGGGAAAAGAGAGCATAACCCGGACACTGAAATTGCAGGGGAGACACAGAAGGCTGCAATCTGCAATATAATATAAAAATAATACAAAAGGAGATTATCAGTCTGCTCTGCACCAAGGGAGTGTGTGAGCCGACTGGAGGAATCATCTTGGATCCTGGAGTGTTCCTCGAAAGTCTTTGAAGCCCCGGTAAATGATCCAGAAAGAAAGGTACAATGTTTCCCAGATGGTGGGTAAACAGCTTGCGACACACACAACACAGGACCGCCTGATATTGTGATATATATATTGTGATATATTGTGATAATATATAAACTAGTTGGAACTGACGTATCAAGGGCAAGTTAGCAGGGATCTGTGTGATTGGGATCTTGCGATGCATCTGGACAAAACAGCTTGTAGACCAGTCCCTAGAAAGATGGCATCTTAACGGACACACAATGTCAATGAGTGATTCTGTTAGCAGCTTTTATCCTTAAACATAATGGTGCATTTTCCTATTTACGTGGATCAATGGTCAATTCTGCGTCAAAACTTGGATTGTACAGCTATTTCATTAATTATATTTACCACCGATCAACTCCACGTTCTTTGTACTGTACCTTTGAATTACGCTGTTCTAACACATTGTTGCCTGTATTATAATATTTTACAACATGCAGAATTGCTGGGATTGGGGGACCTTTATATTTTATACTAAAAACCGTATTTTATACTCATGTTGTGTTTTTTTCTTTTTTACCCCCTGAAGAATTATTATAACTCAATTATTCCAAATTATAGTAATTTGATGACTCCACACAGCCCTTAAGCATCGTTACATTTTGCAGCTTTCAATCCTGTTTAAACAATTTGTCTGGGCCTTACTAAAAAAGCAATCTGGCCTCTAAGATATAATTCAATGTAGACATAATATATTGCCAAAATGTATTTATTCGAGGACGTTCTCAAACAAAACATGTAGAAAGTTCCCTATCTTATCTAAAGCACAAGACTGGCAAATTGAGTCTGTTGCTATCTTCATTTGAAATCTCCTTAGAGGGGTTGTATAACATTATTAAGTAAATGAGTCTGTGAGCTATGTTTTTAGATAATGAGAAAAATGTCTTCCCAGATATTATCCCAGTTAGGAGTAATGCTGATTTTATTAAGCTCTTTTTTTTTGCTAATAATCTGATTGGCAGGGGTTAACTGTTATAATTTGCCTTTTCAGCATATTCCAATGAGACAAAACGACTGCTGGCTTTGAGCTGGCGAAGGCGCAAAGGAGACTGAGAATCCCAAGTCAGTGCAGGGCTGAGCGGAGTCTATGACCTAAATAGGATGAGGAGCTTGGTAAAAAAAAAAAAAAAAAAAAATATTTGCTAGATTATGAAACGATTATCAAATATAATGCTTTGTGTGTAGATTACCCTTGCTCCACGATAAGTAGGCACGGTAGTGACTGTCCAGTAACAGATAATTATTTCTCCAGACAGGAGATGTAGTGTGCCACTAAGAAAAAGCCGCAAAGGAACTGACCCCGTCTATTCCATATCCGTAAAGTATTAGCAAGGATGCTACTCATGCAAAGAGCAGAAAAGAAAAACCCTGCATTTTTCAAGCCAGAGAAAGGGAGGTCTTGCAACTGATACAGGTATGTTATTGATAATTGTAATTAATGTTCAGTGATCCCTCTCATATGGTAAGCTTTTAATTTTGACAGCAGGGTAGCAAAAATCTGGTGAGTAAAAGCTATTTAATATGTAATTTCTTCAGAAAGCTGTGCGTGTTCATTCGTTGCCTGAATGAGAGAGAGGGAGAAAAAAACGGAAGTAAGAAAGTCTTTTGAATCATAAAGGATCAGACTGGATTAAACTTTCACAAAGCTGCAACTGAGTGGATCTGAGTCAATCCATTGTCTTCGACTGAATGTTTATCCAGCAACCGATTGTTTCATGCAGTGCAGACTGTAATTACAGTGTCCTTTCTTCTGCACCCGCCACCACCCCCACCCCCCCTCCAAACGCCCTCCTCCTGTGTGCGCGTGCTGCCAATGTTAACGATCAGCTTTTAAAAGGGATGGCGTCTTTTCCCAATCCGGCCTAAAACTTCTGTCTGCTTCCTACATCCTCTACTTACCCAGTAATGAGACCACACAGACTGCCGGTAATCATAATAGATCCTGAGTATAGCTGCTTCTCCCGAATTCCACTCAGGTCAGCGAAGGCATGTTTAATTGCGAGACCATTTGAGCCAAATGACTGATTGCCAGTAGAATGCATTTACCAAATTTCTATTTACACCAGCTTATTGAGAGGGACCTTCAGAGAGGCGGCAAAGGTTGCTTAACAGTTATTGCCTATATATGTAAAAATGTATGCATGGCAGCATAACTTTCAATAACCAAACTGGGTCTTAATTAACTTCAATCAGTCTTCTCCATTTTTTAGTTTGGGCTACCTAGTCAAATAACTGATCACAGTGTAATGATTGAGGAAAGTAGATAGCAACCAATAGACTACAAATATTCAATAGTATTTGACCTTTGATCTTTTTTGCACCCTTTTTTTGACCTCGGCTTGTCCCATTTTGTACCTCTGGCAAACTGTGATTAAAAATAAATTTAAAAAAACCCTTCTTGGTGGTTTTTTTGTGAGCAATGACATGCTTCAAGCCTTGGACACTGGGTCTTGGACATTGACTAGGCCACTCCAAAGCTTTACATTTTTTGTTCTTCAGCCTAGACTAGATTTTCTGTTTCAGATCATTGTCTTGCTGCATAACCCATCCACGCTTCAGCTCATGGATGGATTGCCCGACATTCTCCTGTAGAATTCTCTGAGGCGTCCGGCTCCTGATCAGCAAACCATGACACTACCACCACCACGTTTGACCGTTTTACCAGATATGACAGGGTCCAAAAGTTCCACTGTTGACTCATTTGTCCATAGAAAATTATTCTAAAACTCTTGAGAATCATCCAGCTGTTTCTTGAAATGAGAATTCATGTTCTTCTTAGATAGTAGTGACTCCCGCCTAACACTTACCTTACTTACCTACGAGTCATGAACACTTACCTTAGCCAAGGCAAGAGAGGCCTGCAGAGCTATTTTATACCTTGCTTTTGGAGAGATTTTGGCAGGACAGCCCCTCCTGGGAAGATTCCATTCTGTCCCAAACTTTCTCCAATTGGGCCCTATGGCTCTGATTGTGGTTTGGTGGAGCCCCAATGTCTTAGAAATTACTTTGTAACCCTTTCCAGACTGATAGGGATCAACAACTATTTTTTTCCAGAAGTCTTCAGGACATTCTTTTGATCATGGCATGGTGCGTGCTGACAACCCCACACTGCTGGAAGGGGTCAAATCTGATTTATATTGGGCACAGCTGGCTCAAATCAGTTAACCTCAAACAGTTCAAGTGCTAATACCCTTTAACTGGGTTAGGTTAACTTGTTCACACCTGAAGATTGCGAGCTTCGTTACCTTGCACACCAAACACATAAAATAAATAACAAACTTTCATCATCTTCGATAAATACACAATGATGATTTAAATGTACTTTTAGAAATGCGTTACCACGTCAGTGCAACCATTCAAAGGGCACAGACCTGCTATGTCTGTTCTCGGAATTCATCCCTGAAGTACAGATATTGTCCCCATACAGTTAAGATTTAGCCCATAGTGGCTTATTTCAGTTGTATTATCAATTGTGAACAGTAGCGTTCTATGTGTTCCCAGTATTATTGTATAAAACATAGTACAACACATCCAGAACAGTAGGCATTTGTTTGCAGAAATATGACTAAGGGGAGAATTAAAACACCATTTGATGGCGATACAGAATTATGTCTAAGAACTAAAGTGAGAACAAATTCATAAAAAAACGTCACCTGTACTTTTAAGTTCCAATCTCTGAAAGGGAGTTATTGTCTTCACTCTTTCCAACAACCTTGGGTTTGAAAGGACACCTACAACTGTGCTCCAGATGACCAGGCACTGCAGTCGAAGGATCCACACGGCAATACCACTGCTGTGGCAGCATTAGAAATTGTACCATTATAAGGTTTTTGCAGTATAATCACGACTTGTTTTTATATAACTGTACCGTGCTTGCATTATTCAAAACAATTTTTTTTTTTTTTATAAGAGATGTCAATCAGCTCTGCCGCAGGCCCTGGTGGTGCTGGGCTAAATATCCTGTTTTCAGTGGTGAGAAGCTGGGGCAGGTTTCTTCTTCCTGCCATTCACACCCAAACTACCTTCATTAATAATCCAAAGTCCTCCACACTTCCTCATTGCTTCCACCCATGATAACTTTAGTCAGAAGTTAGTGACTGAATCAAAGTTCAAAGCAGGTCCTTCTTAAATTTGTGTAAGAGATTAATTTAAAGAAAGAGAGAGAGAGAGAGATTGAGCAGAAGTTATAACAAAGAAACCCTGCTCTGAACATACTACTGGAATTATGATTGATCACATTTGAACGTGCGATGCTTTGACTGAAATGCAGTATAAGTGAAAATAAGTATATAGTACAAAAGGAATAATAAAAAATAAAAATAAACATCATTTCAATTTATAGCAAATATTTGCGGTTGAAAAAACCTTTCTTCTTCGAGAAATATTGAGCTCACGTTTGAAACAGGCCGTGGAAGAACGCTAGGATTCTCGATGTCCAACTGTACCGTGTGTAAACCAATTATTCACAACAGCCGTTTTAAGGCACTAAAGCGCTACATCAGTTCTGTAAAAGACAGCGTTGGGTGTAAGCTGCTGCTTGTCCTACAGCCTAAGGCGTAGACGGAGAATGAACGCAGGCTCCTTTTACCATCTTCGCTTTGGTTGGGTCTGTTTACATGCAATGACAGGCCAGTTTACATCCTTTGGCTTGCCTTCCCAGTGAGTTGAAAAGCAAAAACAAACAGCACAACGCACACACATCTGTGCTTTTTGCCTCTGAGACGCCATCTGTCTATCCCCTTTAGCGAGGTGAAG
The DNA here is from genome assembly GCA_025775065.1 of Hiodon alosoides. NCBI lineage: Eukaryota > Metazoa > Chordata > Actinopteri > Hiodontiformes > Hiodontidae > Hiodon > Hiodon alosoides. The sequence continues at coordinate 22,136 of JAOYSI010055300.1, forward strand.
GTTTAACCCGAGCGTCCTTTGACAACCCTAATCCCCACTTAAACATTAGCGTTTAAACTCCAATCAGCAACAATCACAACGCCAAGCGAGCAGAGGAAGTCTGGTGTAATTTATGTGGACAGGAAGAAGAAAGCTTAAGCAAAATCCCAGCATGCCATTTAGGTGATGCCTTTCTTCCCCCGGGACACGCTTTCTACTTTAACCTCTTTTTTTTTTCGGTTTCGGCTTGATGTAGCGCCTCCGAAATCCCCGTGTTCGCCATCGTTTGTCAGGCTACGGGCTTGAAAAAACGCAGAAACACAGCCATTATCTTTAATCTGTGAGGCCAAATACATTCTGTGTTGTCCTGAAAGGCTTGTCCCTGTCATTACATGGACAAAAAACAATATAAATCCTACATAACGCTGTCATAAGTATGACTTGACGCTGGACGTAGAATGTCGTGACAGACTGCGACAATGGATGTCACTCACTCAGTTTCTAACACAACAAAAGTCATGACATAGGGAAACGTTGATATAGGGTGTTTATGCATAGGATAGGGATGAATGGTGCATCTGTCTGTAGTGCTAACCAGGAAAACAGCTGTGATTGGTTAATGATATCATGTGTGATATAGTTGATGCGTGTGCGTCAGCTTAACATGCTCGACTTGGTCTTTATGTCGCCTGTCATGACAACCGCTTGAATGTCACATTGTCATGAGACCATTTATGTTATTTGTCATTAGAGAGCTCTTTTGATAGTGAATTTGGATGCAAAATGACTTCAGGAGCGATGAAGTTAACTCTGGTTCAACACAATGGACACATGTAAAGGAAAAGTCAGGTGTCAGATTGCAGTTATGAATTAGCAGTATCGAATAAGTAGGTGATGAAATTAGTAATTAGCTAACGTTTAAGTAATAGTTCTTTGTTGATGTTTAATTACATTGCTGGTCATAATATAGTGAATATGAAGACTCCAGAAAACTAATTCAATGCATGTGACATGCATATGGACTTGAATATGGACAATGGCGTGTATACTAATAGTTTATCATACTGAATTTTAAAAATTCAACTCTTTAAACATTACAACCCTGATAAGCTAACATATTAACACAGAATAATTTACAGTACCGTAATCTGTGCACTTCCTCGTGGTTTTTTAAAGGTGTAGATAACCTATTACAAAATCACCAACAGAATAAATTTTTTTTAATGATGATCAGGGCATATACACCAAATGGTTTTAAGAACTTTGATTTTTTTTAATTTGATTAACTGTAATGAGTAAAGATCAATGTTATAGTCAATATTTAATTTAATTATTTAATTGTTTCTCAACAGCTGTGATTCCAACCAACCGCTGCACTGTAAATTGAAAAATACAACAAAGAATATAATAATGATTATGGATTTGACTATGGAAACTCTACTGGAAGACAATAAATTGTCTGTGGTCAAGCAGTCATAAAGTTGTTTTAATTAAATTGTTTTCCAAAACATTATGAGATACGTCAGATAAAATTTTTAATGACCCATTAACAAATAGATATATAATTACACTTTTTTGACTCATTTATGTCAAATTATTTTCTCACACCTAAAGGAAGCATGTAAACATTTGCTATGTGTATCTAATAGATTTTTCAGTAGTTTCATAAAATAGGTGTAGTTTACCGTTTTCCGTATTTTTATTTAGCTGATGGTGAACTTGCAGAATTTGTAGTTTTTTGAATAATAAAAAAGTGTAAAAGATGTTTTTTACATCGTTTTTATTAAGCTACCTAAAATTGAAAGCTGAGATGGTAATTCAAATACAGCTCTCATAATTTGTACAGGACTCCAGTCCCTGGCAATTACCTGTACAGGTTTTAAACCACAGCATCACTGATTTACGTATTGCTTATTTGTTATTTCCTCACAATCTGGCAGTGGACAACTTTCATAATTGTGTATTTGCAACAATTATTATTGGAAGACAATGTAAAACTGTGCTTAGTGTTTAGCTGACAGAGATCTTCCCTCTGTAAAGAGGTACTCGAACGACATCATCTTATTTTGTTTACATGACATTGCAGAGTGAAATCCGATAACCTTGATTTAATCTTACATTGGAGCCAGATAATTTAATTCATTTGAAGTAAGATCACCCAAGACCTTCGCCAACCCCGACTTCCGCCATTTCTTGTGACCTTACACTCATCAGCTTATGCAGTGGATATGCACAGGTCACCTATACAGTGGTTATGGCTGAATCACCTACCTGGTGTGACATGCAGATAGCGCAGAAACTAAACCCAGATAAACTCATTGAGTGGTTTGTTATGAAATAGCCATTGCACTCATCCCTTAACTGTGACCACGTTCAGATTCCGGGTTATCTGGCACGATTTCTGGTCGAGACTGAAAATCCACATGCGATGTCTGGCACCGCGAACGCTTTCCATTTGTGATGCATGCACTACCTCTCCTTTTTTGATTCAAGCACATTCAAATGGTCCAATGCCCACTGGGATCAATAAGTGTTCATTGACTCATGAGTAATTGACTACCTGTATTATATTACCTTAGCTCTGAACCCACAACGTTTGGCGAGCAACTCCCCCCCCCCAGGCTGTTGCTTAGCAATGATGCCCAGTTCCCGGCTTGAGAGATTTATGCGTGTTGTGTCAAGGGGGGGGGCCCCCCCCCCCCCCCCCCCCCCCACAAAAAGACAAAAAACGAAGAAAAAAAAGAAAAGAAGTAAGAAACAAAGGGAAAGGAAAGG